>ONZH01011980.1:0-159428 GCA_900303285.1 Rhinella marina
GGTACAGGGTACCTGCCATCCATGATCAGTGGGTGTCCCAGTGGTAGACTGCTACTGATCTAATAGTTATTCCCAGGGGCGTAGCTAAAGGCTCATGGGCCCTAGTGCAAGAGTTCAGCTTGGGCCCCCCTTTTCTTAGTGCTCTGTGTGTCTTCTCATGCAGCACAAGGGTCTTTGGGCCCCTCAGGCTCCTGGGCCCGGTAGCGACTGCTACCTCTGCACCCCCTATAGCTACGCCTCTGGTTATTCCCTATCCTGCGGATAGGAGATGATTTTTAGGAACCGACATACCCCTATAACCCTTTCACGACTGCTGCCGCATATGTAGGGTGGAAGTCGCATCTTTAAACATGACGCCCGCTTGTACGTACAGTGAGCACCATAGCCGCCGGGTTTCTGCTGTCTCAAATATAAGGCTGATCCCATACATTTAACCCCACAGATGCTGTGGTCAAATGTGCTCTCCTTCATTTTGAAGGCCCTTTCTAAGGATAGGAGCAGGTCCAAGAGATGGGACCTGCACCTATCTGACATTGATTACATAGCAAGAGGCCTTTTATGTGTAGGTTCACATTAGTGTTATGCTTGTTTCGACATAAATGTGTGCAGCGGTATTTGTCCAGCCAAAAGCCGGCATTTATGCCAGAAACCGTCCGGATCACTGAATTCCATTATAGTCAATTGGTATTTGGTGGTGCCTCGCCGAATTTCATAGCGCTGCTATGCGTAGCCTATGTGAAAAGTGTAATTACATTCATCTGTCTTAGCTTCAGGAGGCATTGGGGCTCATTTACTATAGTGTTTGTGCCTGTTCTTAGTCTAATTTTTTTTGGTCGCATTTACTATTGAAACTGCGCCTATTTTGGAAGCTTTTGCGCCTCGTTTGACTATTTTGAAGTTTTAGACTGATTCAGAAATTTTCTAACTTTTGTGACTTTTTTTTGGTCTATTTATGTAGGTGCGCCTTTTTTACGCATGAATTAGGCACAAAAACAGTCTAATTTCTACTCCAGGACTGGAGTACCTTTCTTTATCTGTTTTGAATGGTGAAGTATGACTTTTTTGCTTTACTTTTATGAAGACGTGACTTTTTATTACTTAATTATGATCTGTTATCGGGGGCGGGGATGAGCCTCATTAGCATCCAGGGTGACACTAGGGAGGCTCGTCCTGTCCCCGCCTGCCCTTGGCTGCTCCCCCTGACACCAGATGTTTTCATCTGTGCACAGTGAGAAGCAGCGGCGTTGCGGGGACCAGGAGCGGGGTAAGACAGACGAATGAAATACACCCAATTTTACGCCTAAAAACAGGTGAGCGTGTTAACAGTGCACCATTGTGGTTGGTTTAAAGGGGGTCGTCCTCTGGAAAACGATTGGTTAATGGTCGGCAGGTGTCCTACTGCTGGGGCCCATGTTCCCCATTTGAACGGAGCAGCAGATACACCATTCAGTTCTATGGGGCTGCCAGAGATAGCTGAGGACAAGTCCTATAGAGCAGTGTTCTTCAACTCCAGTCCTCAGGGCCCATCTAACGGTCAGGTTTTCAGGATTTTCTTAGTATTCTGCAGATAATATAATTAGTTTAATTGCATCAGGACTTACCACAGGTATTCATTCTGTGGGATATCCTCAAATCCTGACTGTTAGGTGGGCCTTGAGTACTGGAGTTTGGGAACACTACTATAGAGCATATCTACTGCTCCATTCAAACCGGGGGCCATGGATGTCCTCATGAACAGCGGGGCCCCAGTGGTCACACCCCCAAGGGGTCAGATACTTATGTGTAAGGCGGTAAGCTGTAATCCAATGGAATCCAACAAAAGACAACTCACTGATGTCCATGCACCTCTATGGCAGCCCTGTTAGGGCTTCATACAAAACTAGGGGAACCTGTCATCCCGGATGATGGAGAACCTTGAGGCCAAATCCCTACTGATCACATACTTGGGATAAGACCCTCTATGGACGTGGGAACTGGCAGCAGATACTCGCAATGCAAACAGGTAGATGACATGTAACCCTCATAACATTGTGATTTTAGGATTCCCGCCCCTTCATTCGGACCCACAATCTACTACAGTTCCGCACTGCAAGAGTTAACAGCATCTGCGTGCGCTTCATCCTAAAGAATGCGCATGCGTGCCGTTCTCCTACTCTAGCGGACGTGACAGGTGCACGACTTTGACTGGACGAGCGCTGTCATCGTAGCCCCGCCCCTTGGCAACATACCCCCTGCCTTTGCGATTGGTTGCTATGTAAACATTTGGACGCAAGATGGCAGCCTCCAGGAAAGTGGCCAGAACTTCTCAGCATTACTTGGGCGATGTGAAGAAACAGCTCCGACACGGTAAGAAATAACGTGCGGCTAATGGAGCCGGGATTCATTCGTGTGACCGCCGGTAGGGGATCTGGTGGTACTGACTTTGCATTCATGAAAGGTGATTGCTGGCTCTTCGAGGATTGCTGTGTACGGGGCTGATGTATGCAGCAAATGGAGCAAGTGTGAAAAATGTAGCAGGATGTCACTTTTTTTTATGAGATTTCTTTTTGGTACAAAACTTTGGGAAAATCACAAAGGGCGATTCCAATATCATTTTTTTTATATATATAAAGTGTTTACATTGACTTAACTGGAATGGCTAATGGGAAGGTTAGGTGCTATAGATCATAATCCAATCTCCCCTTAAAGGGGTTCTCCGGGAATTAAGAAAATGAAAATATTTAAATATTACTTCCTGATTAATATATTCCCAAATACCTTTCATTAACTATATTGGTTCGTTTTGTCTAGGGAGCAGTCATTACGAGAAATAAAATGGCCGCCGTCCTGTTAGTTCACACAAAACCTGTCCTTATCCCACAGCAGGACAACTTACTTCACAATACTGAGGTAAAGAGCTGCCTCATCCTCCTCTCCTACTTTATGATCCTGAATACAGATGATAAGATCTTTAGCTGAATCTCTGTAGGAATGGAGTTCATGAGCAGATGTGGCTGATGAGCAGCAGCACTTGTGTGCAGTCTATCCTGTCCATCCTCTCTGTACTTCATGTCTCCTCATGAACTCCATTCCCACAAAGATTCAGCTAAATATCTGTATTCAGGATCATAATCCCTGACAAGCAGAGCAGAGGCAGCTCCTCGCATGAGGCAGATCTTTACCTCAGTGTTGTGAAGTAACTTGTCCTCCTGTGTGATTAGGACAGGTTTTGTGTGTGCTAATAGGACGGCGGCCATTTTGTTTCTCCTAATGATTGCTCTCCAGACAAAACGAGCCATTATAACTAATGAAAGGTATTTGGGAATATATTTATAATAAAGTAATATTTACGTATTTTCATTTTCTTAATTCCCGGAGAACCCCTTTAAAGGGCTCATCCACCTTTTAGATTGATGGCCTGTCTTCCGGTTAGGTTATCAATATCAGATTGGTGGGGGTCTGACACGCGGCACATGCCTTGATCAGATGTTCACCACAGTCGCCAGAGCCTGGACTGGAAGCTCTTGTGCGCTGTGTATTGGCAGATTCACTTCCATTCATTTCAGTTGTCGGGAGTCAGACCCCACCGATCTGATGGGGGTGACCTAAGCAGAGGATAAGTCATCATCAGTATCTAAAACACCATCAGCCCTTTAAATTTAGTGCAAAAAGTGATGTGAAAATGGAAAATGTAATGAGCTAAAAAAATCAACAATTGGTATGAGATAATATGAATAACTTCATCTCAATAAATTAGAACATCATTGAAAAGTGAATTTATTTCAGTAATTCAATTCAAAAGTGAAACTCATATATTATATGGATTCATTACACACAGAGTGATCTATTTCAAGTGTTTATTTCCTTTAAGGTTGATGATTATGGCTTACTGCTAATAAAAACCCCAAAACTCTCAGAATGTTATATAAGACCAATTAAAAAAAATATTTTAATACAGAAACTTTGGCCTAGTGAAAAGTATGTTCAGTAAATGCACTCAATACCTGGTTGGGGCTCCTTTTGCATGAATGACTGCATCAATGCGGCGTGGCATGGAGGCGATCAGCCTGTGGCACTGCTGAGGTGTTATGGAAGCCCAGGTTGCTTTGATAGCAGCCTTCAGCTCGTCTTCATTGTTGGGTCTGGTGTCTCTCATCTTCCTCCTCACAATATCCCATAGATTCTCTGTGTTCCTCAACTCCAGTCCTCAGGGGCCACCTGCCGGTCATATTTTCAGTATTTCCTTAGTATTGAGCAGGTGATATAATTAGCATCAGGACTTACTCCAGGTATTTGTGGGATATTCTCAAATCATGACCGAGAGGTGGGCCCTGAGGATTGTAGTTGGGGAACACTGCTCTATGGGGTTTAGGCCCCATTGAAATGAATGTGTCAGGATTCAGTGCAGGTGCAATGCGTTCGCATCACGCATTGCACCCTCGCGGAAATCTCACTCGTGTGAAAGGGGCCTTACAAGAATGTCCCAGAACAGAAAACCGCTACAGCTCTATCTCTGAAGGACCCAGCACCTGTTTTCAGATGAAAGTAAATTGTGCATTTCTAAATTAAGGTCCCAAAGTCTGGAGGAAGAGTGAAGAGGCACACAGTGTAAATTGCTGGAGGTCCAGTGTGAAGTTTCCACAGTCAGTGATGGTTTGGGGAGCCATGTCATCTGCTAGTGTTGGTCTACCAGGAAATGTACTTCATGCTTCCCTCTGCTGACAAGCTTTATGGAAATGTTGATTTTATTTTCCAGCAGGACTTGGCCATTTGATTGGCCAGCAAACTCCCCTGACCTTATAGAGAATCTAGAAGAAGATGAGAGACACCAGACCCAGCAATGCAGATGAGGTGAAGGCTGCTATCAAAGCAACCTGGGCTTCCATAACACCTCAGCAGTGCCACAGGCTGATCGCCTCCACGCCACGCCACATTAATGCAGCCATTCATGCAGAAGGAGTCCTGACCAAGTATTCAGTGCATATTCTGTACATACCGTATTTTTCGCCCTATAAGACGTAGGGGGAAAAATGCGGTGCGTCTTATAGGGCGAATACAAGTGAGCGCTTCCATAAGGAAGCGCTCACTTGTACGTAGGGACCCCCATCAGACCTCAGATCAGCCCACCCAGGCACTTAAAGACCATACTTACCTGTCCTGCGCTGCTGCTGCCCTCCGGTCCCACGCTCCACGCTCCACTCTCTTCCCTGCCGGCACGCACTATGATCTGATGCTGCAGCGTCACATCATAGTGCGCGCCAGCAGGGAAGAGAGTGGAGCGCGGGACCGGAGGGCAGCGGCAGCGCAGGACAGGTAAGTATGGTCTTTATAAGTGGCTGGATGGGCTGATCTGAGGTCTGATAGGGGCACAAGACGCTGATGTGAGGTCTGAAGGGGGTACAATACGCTGATGTGAGGTCTGAAGGGGGTACAATACCTGATCTGAGGTCTGATGGGGGCACCTTCTGCTGATCTGAGGTCTGATGGGGGCACATTCTGCTGATCTGAGGTCTGATGGTGGCACATACTGTTGCACTGAGGTCTGATGGGGGCACATTCTGCTGATCTGAGGTATGGTGGGCGCACAGTGAGATGGTATGGGGGCACAGTGGGCTGATATAGGGCCATAGTGTGCTGATCTGAGGTCTGTTGGGGGGCTGACATGGAGGGCTGATGAAGTTCTGACATGGAGGGCTGATATAGGGGTCTGATGTGATGTCCTGAAATTTATGGGCAGTCTGATAAGTGGATCTGATGAAAAATATTTTTTTCTTATTTTCCTACACTAAAACCTAGGTGCGTCTTATGGGCCGGTGCGTCTTATAGGGCGAAAAATACGGTACTTTTGAGTAGGCCAACGTTTCTGTATTAAAAATAATTTTTTAAATTGGTCTTATACAATATTCTAATTTTCTGAGATACCAGCTTTTGGTTTTCATTAGCTGTAATCATCAATATTAAAATAGATCACTGTGTAATGTAATGTGTCTGTAGAATGTATGAGGTGCACTTTTTGAATTGAATGACTAAATTATATTAACAGCTGAAGCTTTGTTACATCCATGTATTACTTGAATTTATTTAAGGGGTTATCCGGCCTTGGAGACGACAAATCCTATCATCCGGAACTATTCTCCTAAACATAAAAATGCAGACACACCTGCTCGCGGTCCCACTGCTGATTTGTTTCCGTTTGCTTGCAGTTCTCTCAGGACCAGGAAGTAGCTGGGTCCCATGACCATTGCTCCCTGTCACAGGTCACAGTGGTCACATCAGCTTGGACGGTACCTCAAAGCGTTGACGTAATGTTCAAGCCAATGGAACAGGCCTAATATTGGCTGCAGCAGTCACGGGACCCAGCAACTTCCTGGTGCCGCAGGGACTGAAAGCACTAAGAAATATTGCACTATTACAGTGCATATCCACTTTAGGGGGGTTGGAATACGATAGAGATAAGCATGGGAGGGTTTTTTTTGTTTGTTTTTTTTGGCGGGGGGGAGGTTTTTTTTTTTTTTTTTTTTTTTTGGTTATTTGCTCTTTAAACCTTTCCTAACCTTTTCAAAATATATATATCCTGGACAACCCCATGAAGTGCACAGGAGTTAGAGCTTCACTGGGAGGTATTCTCTACTCTCTTCATGGAACTTTTCACAGCTCCTCCCCTCTGAGTGAAGGCAGTATCAGCCAACCAGGAGACCACTGCAGCTGTCACTCAGAGCAGAGGGGAGGGGCTTCACAGTGAAGCCACGCCTCTTGTGCACTTGCAGAACCTGGTAGAATAAAACTTAATGTTCACACTATGCCTGATAATAAAAGCTCCACAAAATGTATGTTTGTCTTAGTCTCCCCGGCCCCTACCTGGTGCTGTCAGCAGTTTAGCATTCTCAATAGTACTGGCAGACTTCCTGTAAAGATAATGGTCTAGCTCCAATTCACTTGGATAGCGGATACATGATCTACACCAGTAATGTCCTTCCATTGTGGTAAAATAGTGTACAATGTTCGATGCAGGTGTGACCACAGCGTTAGGGCCTCTTTTACATGTCCGTGACAAGATGGTCAGTGGTTCATCTGTGAAGAATCTGTGTTTGGTCCGCGTTTTTAGCTCGCTACGTATTATCCATATTCCACTGGAAACGAATTTCCAAAGCATCTATCAATGGTCCATGAAAAACACAGACCAAACATGGATGCCATCTCTCTTGTGCCTGTGGTTCTCACTGACCCATAGACTATAATGTGCGTGTGGGAGCCGTAATCACAGACGCAAATAGGGCGTGCAAAGGGTGTAAAAAGCACTGATGTGGGAATACACACATTTTAATCAATGGATACATGAGCGGTCTGTGGAGACGGTAAACACATCCGCAATCCACTGACATATGAAAGAGGCCTAAGACTTCATGCACACGACCGTGGTTTTGGCCTGCATTTCAGCGGAGCCGCAAAAGATGCAGCCACCATGTGCTGTCCACATCCGTATGTCTGTTCCTTGGTCCCGCAAAAAAATAGAACATGTCCTATTCTTGTCCGTTTTGCGGTAGGTATAGGCAGTTGTAACAGAGGGCAAGACGTAGCGATCCGCAAAATGCGGAACACACTCAGCTGGCATCTGTGTTTTGCGGATCCGCAATTTGCAAACTGCAAAAACTGCTACAGCCGTGTGCGTGAGACCTTAGGCAGTAAGAGTTTGATAATCCAGCATCAGAGAGAGCGTGCTCAGATTTTACTGGACTATTGGTCCAGATTCCTACACAGAAGTCAGATGCAGGTCACAGAGCGGCCATTTATGTCTGTATTTCGTGACTTCCACACAATGGCACGGATTACTGCAGTTTGTAGATGCAAATGTTTGTGAGTTAATTGCATCCTCAGGGAGCGTTAATGCGATCCTGTCTCCGTCTATTTCATACCTGTTACTGTGTACGGTTAAAGTCATAGCAACAGATTTCGCCGTAATGGCTGTGACCTATTCAGGAGCAATACAGCCATTAGCAGACTTACTGCAATACTAGGTTATTTCTCCTAAAGCGCTTGTGATAAATGCTGATACTAATAATCACCGACATTTTACTGTGAAATACGTTTGAAGGCAAGATCTACTTTGGGTGGAATGTTCACTTTTTGGGAAAATTAATACAGACGTGTCCTTGATTAAAGGGGTTATCCAACCCCTATAATGCACCCCAAAATACCGGAGCCCCTCATATAGATTATATACTTGCACCATCCCTTTTGATGCCTGCATGGCCACCGTTGCATCTCCTTGTTGCACGGATCAAAACATCCGGCGATGGGCGGGGAAGCCAATAGCAGGCCGCGATGGGAACAAGCCTCCATAGCGTCACCTGCAATGAACTTTTTAAAAAAAACTTTTGTTTTCCTGTCAGACATTGTGAGGGATGCACAGACAGTAGCATACCTTCAATGGAGGCAGACCACTTGACTGCTAAGGGACCCGACGTGAAAACCCTGCATTTTCATGAGATCAGTGCAAACAGATTATTACAACTTCAATTTCAGTCCACTGTAACTGCATAAGATACATTCCTAAGCACTAAGCTCCCCCTAGTGGTGGTTTTGTGGTAGATGAGATGAAGGAGATTTATCAGTGGTGTAGCTACTGTGGAAGCAGGGGAAGCGGCTGCTTCGGGGTCCAAGTTTAGAAGGTGCACAGAATAATTTCTTGTCAGGCCCCCTGAACATACGGTAACATTGGGGCCCCCACATTAATTCATGCTATACTACAGGAGGCTGGCAGCTGCCAGGCAGCCATCTCCACTTCTGCCCACTCCTTCCCCTTTCAGCCTCCTGTACTATATAGCATGCAGTATATGGCAGCCTCCCCTTTCTGCCCCCTTTCTGCCATGTACTAGTACCTATTATGGCACACTTACATACGCACGCACCAGATGCCAGGAGGCTCTGTACATCCACTGTCAGTTCTGCAGGTCGCGGGTCTCCGCACAGTGGGGCACATGATTTCTGCAGCCAATGACTGGCCATAGTGGTGACATGTCATCCATGCACCATGTCGGTGGGTCATATACCACATAGGTGACACTTCACCACAGCAGCCAGACACTGCCTGCAGCGGTCACATGTCCTGTGTCAAAAAGGATGCTAAAAATCACAGTTAAAAAAATAAATTTAAAAAAATGGTCACAAAAAATAAAAAATTCAAACCACCCCAATAATACATACAAAAATAAACATAATACCTCCTAAAATTTCTGAACTATTAGAATATAAAAATATTTTTCTTGCACCTGAATGCCATAATGGGGAAAAAAATGTGCAATTTTTCTTAGGCCTGGTCTGAGAAAGCGATCTTTACTAGCTGCAGGAATGGGGGTAGACCGGAGCGGTTGGCTTGTTGGAAAGTTGATTGAAAAGGCGGCGGTGGTGGGGGGTCATACAATTCTCTGCCGGATCTTTAAACCAGAAAGCCACAACGCAAGGCTTAAGGAAAGTGAGTGATTTCGGTGCTTTGTTGGAGAGCTCCGCCGTGTACCCCGAGCGCATGATGTAGAAATAAACGATGAGAACATTAAGAGGATTGGGCCAAGCTAAACTTTCTGCAGCAGCTGTCGCACCGTTTCAGCTCCGTCCAAGAGCAATAGTGATGACTCAGGGAGCACGTCGTCCTTTAGACTCCGCAGAGTACCTGCTTACAGAGGCTGACTTCATCCCGCATTGTAATGTGCCGTCATCCGATACACCGACCGAAAACAAAGCACAACCTTTTAAGACAGCGTGATGCAAACAGTCCGTCTTTGTCTTGGCAGCCGCTGACATTGACATTTGGTTGGAAACACACTACCCACTGCTTAATATGGAACTAATGTCATTTATGGGAACCGTGCAAGCTGCCACTTCATGGATTCCTGGCAGTGTCCCGAGGCAGCCGTACTTTATTATCGGACTGGATGTGGTCATTTCATTATTTTTATTAAATTGGGTTACCCGGGTTAGTTATACGATATGACCTCCTACTGGGAGCCGCCCTGCAAGAAATGAATAGCAGTGATGTCATGTTTTGTTAAATGGGACATCCCCAGGATACTGCAGTACTTATGATCTGTCGGGGGCACTCTGGCGAGCACTGCTGTCTCTTCCTAGGAGACGTCACATCTAGTGATGAGTGAAGTGAGCTTACGACGTTACATCCGAAGTCGCTTCGCTCAAAACTTCAAATTAATACTGTACGGAAACCCATCTTTGTACAGTATTAAAATGTATGGGCTCCGATGAGCCAAAGTTAGTTATTCACAAAGTCGTGGTAGGGTTGAGCGATATCCCGATGTTTGCGATATACCGCGGTATTAAGAACCGACAATATGGCGATATCACTGACGTATTTAATGATGTCATAGGAGCGGTCTCATGTGTGCCGACCGCTTCTCAAACATCCATGTCCTGCCGCCTGCATACATTACATGTTAGTCCCCGCAGAGGCCGCATCCTCCTCGCTCCTATTTCACCCTGACCCTGCCCACCAAAGTGATGCCAAGCCCGGGACCTGTGAGCAGAGAGTGGCCCCGTACCTGCAGCAGCATTGCATCTTGGAATCCATAGAACTTCCAAAATGCCTGGGAGCACTGGGGACCTCTGATTCTGAACCCCGCAGCACAGCAGGCACGTGTTAGTCCCCGCAGAGGCCGCATCCTCCTCGCTGGTCTTTCACCCTGACCCTGCCCACCAAAGTCAGGAAGTGGCCGCACAGCAGCAAGCGAGGAAGGCTATGCAGGTCTCTCTCGGGGAGTTCTCCTGGTCCTGGCCTGCCACTGTCCAAGGCGGGAGAAGTGTGACAGCGGAGGTAAAAGGTAGTGGTCCTCTTTTCCTGCCTAGACCCGCTGAGACCCTACAAAGGGCACTTGATCTCTACGCAATAGCAGGAGATGGGGAATATACCTGCCAGTAGTCCCATCAGTAGAAGCCTCACACAGTATAACGTCTCCTTGTTGCCCCCATACAGTATAACATCTCCTTGTGGCCGCCCCCATACAGTATAACGTCTCCTTGTTGCCCCCATACAGTATAACGTCTCCTTGTTGCCCCCATACAGTATAACGTCTTCTTGTGGCCGCCCCCATACAGTATAACGTCTCCTTGTGGCCCCCATACAGTATAACGTCTTCTTGTGGCCCCCATAAAATATAAAATCTCCTTGTGGCCCCCATACAGTATAACGTCTTCTTGTGGTCCCAAATGTTTTTTTCTTCTAAATGGCTATTTATCGTGATAAATTTCTTAATATTGTTATTGTGGATATATTTTTGATATTGCCCAACCCTAAATAACTTTGGTACCTTGGAACCAAAGCCAAGTTCGGTTTCAAGTTTTATAGTGGTTTTCCACTTTAAAAATCAACTACTGAAGTTATTCAATGAAGTCACGCACAACTTCGCGAATAACTAACTTCGGCTCATCGGAGCCCATACATTTTGATGCTCCGTACAGTATTAACATAGTAACATAGTTGATAAGGCCAAAAAAAGACATCTGTCCATCCAGTTCGGCCTGTTATCCTGAAAGTTGATCCAAAGGAAGGCAAAAAACCCCTGTTAATCCGAAATTTTGAACGAAGTGACCTTGGATGTAACATCCGAAGCTCGCTTCGCTCATCACTGGTCACATCCGTCAGGTACATCGCTGTTGTGCAGCTCGGTCCCATTCAAGGGAATGGGAATGAGCCGCAGTACCAAGCATTGCCACTATACAATGTACGGCGCTGTGCTTGGTATACAATGAAAAGGCCTCGGCGCTCATCCCAATGCTGCTGCCACCAAACAAATATTGATGACCTGTACTGAGGATAGTTCAGCAATTTTTATGGTCTCGGTCTATACCTTTAAAGAACATGGAACGCCATCCTTTATTATACTCTATTTATGACCGAGGGCCATTGACCCTTCTGATGTAGGCGAGGAATTTTACTACACTAAAGACTTTGATCCACAGACCAAGGGAATAACTCTGTCGATTGACTTTTTATATTGCTTTTAAAGGGCAAAAAAAAAAGAAGCTAGCAGAATCATATCCCCCTCGCCAGGTTAACCACCCGTATGTGTACAGTGTTGAAATAGTTTAAGAGGTTCTCCAGGACATAGATATTGATGACATATCCTCAGGCTTGGTCATCGTTATCAGATCGGTAGGGGACCGGCACCCGCGCCCCCACTGATCAGCTGTTTTGGACAACTGCCCCCACCGGAAACTATACAGTGTACAGAGCGGAAGCAGAAGTCCCGGTACGCTGTGTAGTTCTCAGTGATGGCCTTCAGCAGCTAAGTTTCCATTCACTTGAACGGGAGCTGATCCCGAACACAGCCACTACGCTGAGTACGGGACCTTCTGCTTCCAGCTCACTGCTCATCGACCACAATATGTCCATTCTGTACTTCCACGCACTTCCAATTTTAAATGGCGTCAGACTAAGGTTTTTTTCTCATTGAGGTTTAAATTTAGAAGTATGTGCCAGTTTCCATTAGATGCCATATAAGCTTTGAGAAAATTAGGTCTCTCAAGGAGGCGCCGTATGGCAGTAAAGTATCAGGAGGGTCTCTGCGTGTTGAGTATGTGCTTGTAATTTTGACATGTGCTTGAACCTTACTCTGTACATGAGCGCCTCTTTATGCGGATCTTATTTGCGGATCCGCATAACGGAATGGAATAACGGATGCAGAAAACACACTGAGTGCTGTCTGCATTTTTTGCGGGGCCATTGAATTGAATGGGTCCTCATTCCGTTCCGCAAATTTACGTTCCGGATGTGGATTACAAAATACTGACGTGTGAATGGACCCTAAGGGTACAGACACTCGGGGCACATTGTCTGCAGCAGAATTTAGCGGTGGATTTTATGGGACATGTATTTTACCCGATTCATAATGAAATTCACTGGTGGAAATCCACAACATAAATGGACATGTTGCAGACTTGAATTCCACTCTGCAGGTCAGTCCGCGCTGCAGATTTTTTTCGCAGCATATGGATGAGGTTTCTTTACATCTGAAGCTTATCTGTGCTGTGTGAGCGTGTCATAACTGGTGGGAGGTTGGTCACCTAGGGGCTCAGATTATTTGGCGATAACATGGTTATTCTGTTTTATTTTAGGTTATGGAATATACGTTTATGCAAATTCATTTTTCCGCTATGAGGGTGAATGGAAAGATGGTAAAAAACACGGTAAGCTGAAATGTTCTATTTAAAGCGACCCTCCAGTTCAAGAGAAACAGTCACATTAAAGGCGTTTTTCTCAGGATGGTGGGGGGCTGACTCCTGTGAGCGCTGCTGCCTTCTCACAGCACACCACACATAGCGCCATCTATTGTAGTGGCTGTGCTTGGTATTGCAGCTCAGCCCCATTCACTTTTACTTGAACGGGACTGAGCTGCACATAGGTCATATGACTGATGAACGTGACGTCACTAGCCTAGGATAAGTGGTGCGGCCATCTTTGATGGCAGAAGAGGAGCCTGGGAATTGGCAGATCTGCAGCTGAAAAGATGAAAAAGAGAGACCACCATGTAAGCGTTCACACAGTTAGGGCTCATGCACACGGCCGTTGCCGGCTGCGGCCGTATTGCGGCCTGCATACTGCGGGTCCGCAATACACAGGCACAGTCCGCATGCATTACGGATCGCGGACCCATTCACTTGAATGGGTCCGCAATCCTGGAGATGCGGAACAGAGGCACAGATCAGAACCCCACGCAAGCACTACAGAGTGCTTCCGTGGTGTTTCTGGCTGTGCCTCCGCACCATAGTGCGGACTGTGGGATGCGGATCGCGGACCCCATTCAAGTGAATGGGTCCTTGATCCGAATGTGGCGGCCCCACAGTCAGTGCCCGTGCATTGTGGATCGCAAATTGCAGTCCACAGCACGGGCACTGACAGCACACGTTCGTGTGCATGAGCCCTTTAATGTGACTTTTTTTTTTTCTTGAACTGGTGGGTTACTTTATCTGCTTTCTAATGCTTAGATACATACCTATGGTCTATAAACTATGGGGGTCGTTTATCAAACTGGTGTAAAGTAGAACTGGCTCAGTTGCCCATAGCAACCAGTCATATTCCACCTTTCATTTTGGACAGCTCCTTTGGAAAATGAAAGGTGGAATCTGATTGGTTGCTTTGGGCAACTAAGCCAGTTCTACTTTACACCAGTTTGATAAATTACCCCATATATGATTCTTCAATGTATAACACATTTTCTCTTTAGGCTTCTAATGGCCTACATTCACCATAAACAACAATGAAATGAGTCCGGCACCAGGTCAGTTTGGTGAAGACGGCTCTGGTCCCATTCAGCACACATGGAGATGTCCGGACAGACATATTAAAGAGGGCCTCTCCTGACGTGTCTGTTTTAGTAACTACTTGTATTCTGGAGCATCTATTCTTATCACTCTATGTGGCATTCTTTTATTAGTCCTACTTGAAGTTTATGAATGAAGTGCCTGCAGTTTGCAATAAAGGTCCAACGGGGCGTTATCAACTGGGGATATGTCCCTGCACAGTCTGACACTGGAAGCACTGATTGGATAATGTCAGACTGTGCAGGGACACACCCATAACGGGAGGCACCCAGTTGGACCTTTAGTGCACACTGCAGGCAATTAATTCATAACTTCTAGTAGGATTAATGAAAGAAAGGTACATCATGGAGTCATAAGAATAGATGCTTCAGAACTGTTATTACACGGGGAATGCAGATAGTTACTAAAACAGAGATGTCAGGAGAGGGGACAGGTCCTCCTTAAAGGCTGGTTGAGATGGAGTAAACTGACATATGCACAATTTAAAGGGGTTTTCCAGGATTTTGATATTAATGGCCTATCTTCAAACTACCGGCTGTTTGAAAAAAAAATGCCAGTGCCAGTGCGCGCCACCGCCTCTTCCTAGGCCAGTGACGTCATGTTCATTGGTCACGTGACCTAGCTGCTTCTCAGTCTCATTCAGGTAAATGGGCCTGAGCTGCGATACCATGTACAGCCGATGTCCAGTGGATGGCCCTGTACTTGGTAATCTGTGTGTAAGCTCACCGGAGCCACCGCGGCCTCCTCAAACAGCTGATCAGCAGGGGGTCCCAGGGCCCTGACAGCCACAGGCTGCTGGTAGTTGTAGTTTCTTAACAGCTGGAAACCACATGTTGGCGATCACTGATACAGACATCGGCAGAAGAGTATCCAGGCATTGGGACTTGGCTGCATTGCTGTGTCCATCACTCATAGTGGAGCGGCACTGTTACTGGAGAGGTCACTGTACAAAAAGTGCCCCCTTTTGGCATATTACTATTAAAAAAATACTCGCCATATTCTATGATCCAGCTTTTGATGCTGCTGTCTGCCATCCAGGACTAGAAGGCATATGAGTACCTCCAACGTTTCCTTGAAGGCAGAGACCACAATTTCAAGTCCACATTTCGAACAATAGAGAACCCCCCCAATACAAAACACAACTGGCACTTAGAGGGGTTGTCTCACTTCAGAAAATGGCATTTATCATGTAGATAAAGTTAGAGGTTCTCCGGGCTTTTAATATTGATGACCTATCCTTAGGAAAACCCCTTTAATACGAGGTACTTTCTAATGGATTGTGATTGTCCATATTGCCTCCTTTGCTGGATTGATTCATTTTTTCATCACATTATACGCCACTGGTTTCCATGGTTACGACCACCCTGCAATCCATCAGCAGTGGTCATGCTTGTACACTGTAGGAAAAGGCGTCAGCCTCCCTGTTGGTCGGGACCATGGGAGCCCTCATAGGCACACATACGCCGCACGCAGCAGCTCCCGTCCCAGGGGTTACGACCACCCTGCAATCCAGCAACACAGATTTGAGGTGGCCGGGACGAGAGCTGCTGCGCATGCGTGCCAGTGTGCACTCCTGTGGTCCCGTCCACCAGAGAGGTCTGCACCTTTTCCTGTAGTGTGCAAGCACGGTCACTGCTGCTGGATTACAAGGTGGTCGTAACTATGGGAACAAGCAGCGTATAATGTGATGGAAAAATGAATCTAGCCAGCAAAGAAGCAATATGGACAATCACAATACATTAGTAAGTGCCTTGTATTAACTTTCTTTGCTGAAGTGAGACAACCCCTTTAATGGGGGCGTGACAGGCACACCCCTTTTGGAAGTCTCTTATACCCTACGTGTACTAGTGGAAAACCTATAGATGTTGTGTAATCCATACTTTATAACATACAGAATACACAGTCATTACAGGCAGGGATGACTTGCACTTATCCCTTTTATTGCAGGTCACGGGAAGCTTTTATTTCGAGATGGAAGCTACTACGAAGGGGAGTTTGTGCACGGAGAGATTACTGGAAATGGACTCCGTTACTGGGCAGCACTGGGTTAGTTCCTGTCTCATTATGAAAGGGTTGTCAGCCTCCTGTCCATGAGAGGGATCTGTCAGAGTTTCCATTACAGACATGAATTTTCATGGCTCTAATATGTGAAGCGCCTGAATCCCTGCCTTGTGCTGGATTTCGGTATGCAGAATAATTTATGAAGTACTATGGAAAGCAGGGCTCTCATGGTTTGCAGATGCGGCGGGGCAGCTCTCAGGACCATATGGCTTTGTTTAAAAGGCAGTATTTGCAGCATTTAATCCTTAAAGAGGACCTTTCACGGATTTGAATTACTGTAGATAAATACCTCTTGTCCCGGGGTACCCCCCGCTGATGCTGCCACTCTGCCTAGTTTTTTAAAATACAGCTCCTACTCCCCGCTGTGCCCGCCTGTAGTTTTCGCCCATCGGTACAGGGAGGAGGAGACGCCGGCATTTCTCAATGGGCGTCTCCTTCTCCCTGGCTGTGCCGCGATCCAATCACAGCGGAGAGCGTCACAGCCAGGGAGAAGGTGAGGTTTTTTTTTCTCCCTGGCTGTGACGCTCTCCGCTGTGATTGGATCGCGGCACAGCCAGGGAGAAGGAGACGCCCATTGAGAAATGCCGGCGTCTCCTCCTCCCTGTACCGATGCTCAGTATTTACATACTGAGCGCGAAAACTACAGGCGGGCACAGCGGGGAGTAGGAGCTGTATTTTAAAAAACTAGGCAGAGTGGCAGCATCAGCGGGGGGTACCCCGGGACAAGAGGTATTTATCTACAGTAATTCAAAACCGTGAAAGGTCCTCTTTAAAAGGGTTGTCCAATGACTAATGTAAAAAATGAAAATCAGAAGCCATATAATACATGACAGTCGTCTCTTACTAACAAAACTAGAACCAGCCCTGTACCTCACATGGATCCAGAGATCTCCCCATTTATTGCTTCAATTGCTCTGCAAGATTATCTTAAAGGGGCTTTCTCCTGATGGATATGCCCTCATTATCTTACAGCGATGGTACCCGCACCTATAACCAGAATGGAGCCCCGCAAGGTGGTGGCTGGAGGACTCTGGTCTGGCCACCACCAAGCCAACTTCCCATAAAAATGAATGGAAGCGCACCGCGAATGCGTCGCCCCCGCTCCCATTCATTTCTATGGAGCCAACGGAAATAGCCGAGCCAGTGCTCAGCTATTTTCGCGGACCCCATACAAAATGAATGGAGGGCGGCTGCGCCCTCCTTCACTTTTGGGGCTCCGTTCTGAATATAGGTGCAGGTCCCATTGCTGGCTATATGCCCCCATTTTCCATCATGAGACAACCCCTTTAAGGCTTCATTCACACGTATGTCATTTTGCGGATCTGCAAACCACAGACACCGGCCATGTGTGTTCTGCATTTTGCGGACCGCACATGGCCGGCTCTATAATAGAAATGCCTATTTTTGTCCGTGGCTGCGGACAAGAATAGGATATGTTCTATTTTTTTGCGGCGCCGCGTACCGGAAGTGCGGATGCGGATGGCACACTGTGTGCCGTCCACATCTTTTGCGGCCCCATTGAAAATTAATAGATCCGCACCCGTTCCACAAAATTGCGGAACGGATGAGGACACATTATCAGGACGTGTGAAGGGACCCTTAGGCTGACACTTAGGAAGGAGCCATCCCATTGATTAGAATGAGATACCTTGTAATTACACCTGCTCACCGCAGTGATGTCAACGGCAAGCAGATAACAGTGAAGGGAGGGCTCGAACGGAGTGCGACCTTCCCTTCAACCAGGGGGTGCCTGGTGTCAGACCCCCTCCAATCTGATATTGATGACCTACCCTGAGGATAGCTCATCAGTATTAAAATCCCGGAAAACCCCTTTAATGTATAATGGCGTAAATGTACGGCATTAGTTTGCAAGGGGGATGTAGGGACCAGGCACACCGACTGAACTCACTTCATACATGGCAGGTACTGGCTGTAAAATATACCAGACACCTATGATGACTAGGATCAGCAATGACAGCGATCCTGGTCATCTAACCTCCTATATGCCGCTGTCAATAGTGACCGCAGCATTTTAGGGGATTACACTTTACTGGTACTGTGTTAGGCCCCATTCACACGACCATATTTTTGCTCTGCATCTGATTTTTTTTTTTTTTTTTTTTTTTTTTTGCAGATACGATTCAGACCCATTCATTCAATGGGGATGTAAAAAATGCAGTCAGCACACTGTGTTCTGTCCGCAAAAACGGTAGAACGTATTGCGGACAAGAATAGGCATTATTACTAGAGTTGAGCGAACGTGCTTGTAACGAGCACTGTAGTGCTCGGATCCCCTGCGCTTGAATGGCCGCAGCCATCCAGATCCGTCCTCCTCACCCGACTGCAAGTCAGTGGGGACAGATCCGTTTGGTATGACACACTCGTGTGTCATACCAAACGGATCCGCTCCCATTGACTTACAGTCAGGTGAGGACGGATCCGGATGCCTGCGGCCATTCAAGCGCAGGGGATCCGAGCAGTACAGTGCTTGTTACGAGTACGTTCACTCAACTCTAGTTATTACAATAAGTCCACAAAAAAAAGCAACATGGATGTCACCTGTACTTTTTGCGGATCACAGAATGCATACAGTCGTGTATATGCATCCGTACATTGCGGTTTTTCTGCATTAGAATCTGTGCAGGAAAAACGAGTAATCTGCAGCATGTGCAGGTAGCCCCATTGTGGCCGTAGGCTACTTTCACACTGGCAGCAGCAGGGTTCCGGCAGGGGAACAGCCTGCCAGATCTGTGATAACGCTAGCCCACTGTGCCGCTGGAAGTCCACTCTGGCCCCATTCACTATAATGGTGCTGGGACAGAGGTCCGGGCGCAACACGGCAAACAAGCCGAGAGGCGGTCGGACAAAAACCACAGCATGTTGTAGCTTTTGACCGGCCGCCTCTCGGCTTGCTCCGGCGGCAAGGTGGGCTAGCGTTGACACAGCCTGCCGGACCCTGCTGCCACCAGTGTGAAAGTAGCCTTAGATGCTGTGGATGATATGCATGATATGGATAGAGGTCTTATCACCGAATACAGTCAGGGTGAGTCTGTGTCTAGTTCTTCATTTCTAGTAGCAGTCCATAATGGGTTGAACACTGCCTTACAGGGTAGCTGCCTGTAGGTGGCACTAGAAGAACAGTTTTCTGGAGGACGCTGACTTTAGGACTTTGTACATAAGCTGGAATTCTGCACGGAGAACCAGCTCCTTCTAAGCTCGTCTGCATGCTGTAAACATACTTTCCTGTTTTTATTGCCCACTGCTGGTCACTAGTGGTATTGTAATTCTTAATTCTTAGTTCCTATAATCGGAGCTCCCTTTTATAAGTTACACCGCACACATTTTATATAACCCATCTACACCAGCGGTACATATTCCCTCCAGATGGCATAAGATGGTATGATGAAATTGAACATATCCCGCTTTTGTCTTTTTTTAGCGATTCGCTCCAGATTCCCCAATTAAAAGGTTTCAATAACAAAGGCTGGTGAGCAGGAAGCATTTGGAAGATTGATTCTTATGAGCCGAATCTGTACATCAATGTCACTCATAATGCAGTACATCAGACACATGAATATTGATGATCTCGCAGTTAAAAATATTCAGATTGGCCCTTTTCCAATATCCACTTAACACGAAGCCTGTTTCCTGTCATCTGGTGTTACAGATATCTAATATAGCGCCGGCATATTCTGTAACATTGTACAGAGAGTCATCATTCACATCAGTTCTTGTCCTACACAATCTAGGGTCAGTTCTGTGGGAAGTCAATTAATGGGGTTTTCCGGAGTTTGCTTATTGATGACCTACCCTCAGGACAGCTGATCAGTATTAGATCGGAGAGGGTCTGATTCCCGACACCCCACCAATCAGCTGCTGGAACCAGGTGCCGAATTATACATCTTCATCCACCATGTAGTCAACGAGAGGGCCGGCCACTACATAATGGATGCAGCTGTCTGGTTCTGGCACTGGAGCTTCTGAAAAGAGCTGGTAAGTTGGGGGGGTGCCGGGAGTTGGTCCCCTGCGGGGAGATTTCTTGCTGTACTCGGACACATTACCAATAAAACTAATCATATCAGTTATGTAGAGGTAACCTGGTTCTATGGTTCTCTATAAGAAGTAGTCTTACTAAGTAGTTGTGCTGGGTATGTGGTTATATAGAGTAGTACTGGGTATGTGGTCATGTATGAGGTTATATAAAGTACTGGGTATGAGGTTGTATAGAGTTGTGCTGGGTATCTGGTTATGTATGAGATTATATAGAGTTGTACTGGGTATGTGGTCATGAATGAGATTATATAGAGCTGTACTGGGTATGTGGTAATTTATGAGGTTATATAGAGTTGTACTGGTTATGTGGTCATGTATGAGGTTATATAGAGTTGTACTGGGTATGTGGCATGTATGAGGTTATATAGAGTTGTACTGTATGGTAGTGTATGAGTTATAGAGTTGTACTGAGTAAGTGGTCATGTATGAGGTTATATAGAGTTGTACTGGGTATGTTGTCATGTATGAGGTTATATAGTTGTATGTATGTGGTCATGTATGAGCTTAGAGTTGTATGGGTATGTGTCATGTATGATTGAGTTGATGTGGTAATGTATGAGGTTATAGAGTTGTACCGGGTATGTGTATGTGGTCATGTATGAGGTTAGAGTTGTACTAGGTATGTGTCATGTATGAGGTTATATAGAATTGTACTGGGTATGTGGTCATGTATTAGGTTAGAGTTGTACTGGGTATGTGGCCATGTATTAGGTTATAGAGTTGTACTGTGTATGTGGTCATGTATGAGGTTAGAGTTGTACTGGATATGTGGTCATGTATGAGGGTATATAGAGTTGTACTGGGTATGTGGTCATGTGGTCATGAGGTTATATAGAGTTGTTACTGGGTATGTGGTCATGTATGAGGTTATATAGTTGTACTGGGTATGTGGTCATGTATGTATGAGGTTAGAGTTGTACTGGGTATGTGGTAATGTATGAGGTTATATAGAGTTGTACTGAGTAAGTGGTCATGTATGAAGTTATATAGAGTTGTACTGGGTATATGGTCATGTATGAGGTTAGAGTTGTACTGCGTATGTGGTTAGAGTTGTACTGGGTATGTGGTCATGTATTGAGGTTAGGTTGTACTGGGTATGTGGTCATGTATGAGGTTTAGAGTTGTACTGGGTATGTGGTCATGTATGAGGTATATAGAGTTGTACTGGGTATGTGGTCATGTATTAGGTTAGAGTTGTACTGGGTATGAGGGTATATAGAGTTGTACTGGGTATGTGGTCATGTATTAGGTTAGAGTTGTACTGGGTATGTGGTCATGTATGAGGTTAGAGTTGTACTGGGTATGTGGTCATGTATGAGGTTATATAGAGTTGTACTGGGTATGTGGTCATGTATGAGGTTAGAGTTGTACTGGGTATGTGGTCATGTATGAGGTTATATAGAGTTGTACTGGGTATGTGGTCATGTATTAGGTTAGAAGTTGTACTGGGTATGAGGGTATATAGAGTTGTACTGGGTATGTGGTTCATTGTATTAGGTTAGAGTTGTACTGGGTATGTGGTCATGTATGAGGTTAGAGTTGTACTGGGTATGTGGTCATGTATGAGGTTATATAGAGTTGTACTGGGTATGTGGTCATGTATTAGGTTAGAGTTGTACTGGGTATGAGGTTATATAGAGTTGTACTGGGTATGTGGTCATGTATGAGGTTATATAGAGTTGTACTGTGTATGTGGTCATGTATGAGGTTATATAGAGTTGTACTGGGTATGTGGTCATGTATGAGGTTAGAGTTGTACTGGGTATGAGGGTTATAGAGTTGTACTGGGTATGTGGTCTTCTATAGTGTTAGCATAGGTTCACACTTGTGTTAGACTGATATAGCAGGCTGTTGCGGCAGAGCCTTTCAGCGTTCACTGGATCTAGTCAATGCTGTCTGGCAGTGAACGGCCGTATTTGGTTAGGACAGATCCGGTGAACTCCAGCAGGCTTTTTTCTGCCGTAACAGCCTGCCAGATCCATTGAAGGCAAGTGTCAACCTCCCCTTAGACTTAGAGTAGATCTATTGCTTGTTGTTGAGGATATAACTATTTTTATATTTTCCTTTCCAGGTTTTTAGGACATTTTGCACTGATATCACACAGGCAGATTAATGATGCTTTGCATTTATAGGAAATACATATTCTGGGGAATTTCAGGATGGAGAACTCCATGGACATGGTGTAATGAAATACAAAGATGGCGGAAGATATGAAGGAGAGTTTGTGTTCGGGATAAGAGAAGGTGAACTTCAATATTATATTTTAAAAAAAACACAAACTTATTTTTGTGGTTTTTTTTTTTTCTTTTTTCCCCGTGTTTTATTTTCTTAAAGGGAGTCTGTCACCTCATAGGCCCCTATAAAGTAGTAAAACAGCCCCATAGCACTTGTTATAAATAAAGTATTGGTACCTTTTGCGCTGTCTTGTGATCTTCAGAACTGCCAAAAACGTACTTTAATTGATATGCTAATGAAGTGTCGGAAGAGCCCGGAGGCGGGGTTTACCGCCTTCGAGCCCGGGCTCCTGTCCTTTTTTAAAGTTATTCCCCGCCCCAGCAACTGCCTGCGCCCGCCCTGCATGTCACCATGGTCCTCCTTCTTCAGCAAGATCCCGCGCGGCCTGTGCAGTCTCTTCCGACGCTTCATTAGCATATCAATTAAAGTACGTTTTGGCAGTTCTGAAGATCACAAGACAGCGCAAAAGGTACCAATACTTTATTTATAACAAGTGCTATGGGGCTGTTTTACTACTTTATAGGGGCCTATGAGGTGACAGACTCCATTTAAATATGGAGAGCCGACAGATACATGGATGCAGACAGCACACGGATCTATAGAAATGAATGGATCCATGTACAATCCACAAAAAATGGGATCAGATACAGAATACAATTGTCTGCATGTCCATTTTGCGTACCACCGCCGCAAAACAGGGACACTGGCTGTGTGCACCGCCACATCATGCTGCGGACCCATTGACTTTAATGGGTCCGCGATCCGCATGTTGCGGCCACAGATAGGACGTGTCCTTTGTTAAGACGTCTTATCCACGCATGGACCTGGAAGCACGCAGAGAGTCAGATAAGATTAGACATGTCCTATTCTTTGCCTCATCTTGTGGATTGTGGATCCATTGAAGTTGTGGGGACTGGTTTTTCAGATGTAGTCATGTGAATGGACCTTAAAAAAAAAAAAAAATGTTTCTGAGGTTGCCTGCTGTCCCCTGGGGTTTATGCAAGTGCTTTTGTATTTTGAGATGCCATTTGCCTTTAAGGGTTGTGAGGATTGATCAGAGATAATCCTACAGTACTGTAGGTTATGTCACTGTGACACCCTCATGAGGCCAGGGGATCGATGTTAATTGATCTACCTGCCCTTACCTATTGGGCTGCATATGACTCTGTGGGCCGTATATTGGCAGATTGGATGATATGTTTGTACGTAGAGATGAGCGAACGTGCTCGAAACGAGCACTGTACCGCTCGGCTCCCCTGCGCTCGCATGGACGCAGGCAGCCACTTCCGTCCTGAGGAGGATTGAAGCGGCTGCCTGCACCCATGCGAGCGCAGGGGAGCCGAGTGGTACAGTGCTCGTTTTGAGCACGTTCGCTCATCTCTGTTTGTACGTGGTTACCATGGTGAAGTCCGTCTCAGCACATACGCAGACGCATAGTAGTATTGAGTTGGCGATGGCCATCTTTAGTGTGGCTTCATGCCCCTGACATTGTGATCACGCTTCTCGCGGGATCGCGATGTTTTGGGGCATGCGCAATGACACTAGTTGGTTTTCTGAGATCCGGATTCTCATGTCTCGCAGATTGCGGGAATTGAGTAACCGGACGCATGCGCAGTGGCAGTGTGGAGACGCCAATGGACCCGGAGGTTACAGCGTGGAGACTGTTTCTTCATCGTTTTTTATGCACTTGGAGAGCACTAATCACAGGAATCATGACACTTGAGATGATGAACCTTTCACTATGGACTTTTTGATTTATTGTTTTGAACTACACTAAGATAATTATTTATAATATGATATCATGTATTTATATTACGGAGTTTTTAAGTATTAATTATATAATGATGGATGATTAATTGCAATCTATGAGCACTACTTTATATGGACTTGGTTTTGACACAGCTTGACAAAGACTGCAATGAGCATTTGAAACGTTGCTGCTTGATGGGTGAATAAACCACTTATTTTTTCACGGATCTATTGGAGTGCTGGCTTCCTTTATCAATTTTTTACGTAGCGGACCAAGGTTCCTGGTTCTTAGAAGGATTTGCACCCGTCTGGGATGTGCTGCTTCTTTCTCCTTTTTCACTATATATATATATATAATTATTTATTTATTTATTTTTATTTTTATTTTTATTTTTTTGGGGGGGGGCATCTCATTCTGGAGGTTTATATTTTATTTAATTTTCTATGACTTTCCGATAATCCAGAATATTTCATAACCTTACCTCTGCCGGACACCACTTAGCATGTCGTATGACAGGATAGTTTAGTTAGGTCTGGGGTGAGCAGCCTTTGGCACTCCAGTGTGTTCCATTCATTCGGACTTCTGAGAACAGCCGAACAGGTGTGCATGCTGGGAGTTGTAGTTTTGCAACAGACGGAGTGCCAGAAGTTGCAGACTCCTGAGCTACATTATATGACGGAGGTCAGGAGAAAGGATCATATACTGTGCGATAGTTTGTATACGTAGCGCTATATAACTCTCCTTTCTCTCCCCCTCACACAGGACATGGGTTACTGGTGGACCAGGATGGACAGACCTACTCTGGAGCTTTCCACAACAACAAAAGGCATGGAGATGGACAAATGACCTTCCTGTAAGTTCAGCATGCTTGTGCTGCTTTTTTAAATGCACTGCAAAAAAGTGCAGCTTTACAGGAGTTGAATTTTTTTTTTTACTATACATTAAATATGTTAAATCAATGGGGGAGATTTATCAATCAATCTACACCAAAAAAAGTAACTCAAAATGCACCAAAATTACATGTAAACGAAATTGATAAATCCCCTCCAATGTGTTTTTCCTGTAAAAACAGCATATACAATTACTACACTGATTAAATATGTACATGTGTTTTGTTTTTTTTGCTATAGAGCTTTTACTGTGTATTTTAAAAGCAACACAAAAGCAAAGTGTAGATAATTGGCAATTAAAGGGGTTCTCTCAGCTCCTTTTCATATTGCCACACAGGGTGCAGGGATTTAAAAAAAAAAAAAAAGACTTGTCATCGACACTCTGGGTCCACCGCCAAGCTAGTAATGCCCTTACAGAGCTAAGCTGCAGTGTAAAGCAGGACAAATAGTCTCTACAACAGTGCATGAAGCTGGCACAGAGACATGGCGGCGTAACACTGTGTCGGTGACTGAGAGGGTGAAGATTCAGGTTCATCTGCAGACCTGAGAGACTAGAACTTTGCATCAGAGCTGGGGGTTCGCACTGGAAATGAGGGGTTCACTTCACACCCAAAACACATATTACTGACAGCACAGTCACTTCTCACCTAAAATCATAGTTTCCGCAGAAGTCACTCTCATCATCTTCTACACTGTCACTTGCAAGTTGTTTGCAGTGGAATGAAATCTTGACTCTCGTGGCACAGGACACTATAGTTTCTCTGCTGGGTGCTAGGCAAGCCAATCAGGCTCTGCAAGCACTGCTAATGCTGATTGTCCTGCCCAGCAGCGAGACAACAGCGAGAGCGCTAGTCAGGACTCCAGGGGGTGCAGCGCTAGCCATTGATGATGTGCTGAGTAAATGGGGGCCCTGAGGACAGAACCTCCATTGGAGGTACACCACTTTTTATTACACCACAATTTTTTTATTTATTTATTTTTGTCAGTATAATCTATATAAGGTCCTATGCACAAAACCATATCCGTTTTGTGGTCTGCAAATCGCGGATCCGCAAAAAAAAAAAATGGATGTGGTCCAGAGATAGGTTTGTATTGACAGAAACTTTCTTCTATCCACAGAAAATCTGGGACCACCACTGATCACAAGAACTGGATCCTGTGTCCCCTTATAAATGAAGTGGCCGGTCAAGCGTGCACATAGCTACTCTGTTCACTATCTATGGGACTGCTGGAGATAGAGTACAATGCTCAGCTATTTCCAGAAGTCCCATAGACATTGAATGAAGCAGAAGGGAACATGCTTGAGCTACCATTCCATTTCTTTGGGGACACAGGATCCCCATTCTCTTGATCATGGGGGAACCATCAGTCCCCACCGATTAGATACTTATCCCCTATCCTGTAGGTAGGGGATAAAGAAATAAGCTGAGCTGTAAAACCAAAAAGGCCATCACTATCTGATCAGCAGGGGTCTGACACCATGCACCCTCATCCAGTTGACTATGAGGATTCATAAAGAGGCTCAGACACACCACCACTTAATATACACTGACTTCTTTATTAACTGCAAGGTATCATATGTACAGTAGATGTTCTCATTAGAAGTCAGGGCACTGGTCTTAAATATGGCCCTGTTGATGATGGGCCTTTGACTCATGAAGAGTTGGGCCTTCAGCACTCAGGAGTGGAAAAACCCCTAGTGGAGAAAACCTCTAGGGAACTATGGCTGAAGGACTGCCCTTCCCCTAGGCGGTGGAGGAAATCAATGGCACTTGACGAGGATGGTAGATTATTCCTTGAATCAATGGTGAATGTCAAGTGCTTTGACTTCTGCAGAGACCAAGCCTGGAATCTGCCTTTTGATGCAGCAGGAAACTCACTTCTTTGGTGAATACATCTGTCTGCAGAAAGTCCGGTGAATGTCAAGTCCAGTGGTTATTGCAGAGACCAAGCCTGGAATCTGCCTTTGATGCAGCAGGAAACTCACATCTTTGGTGAATACATCTGTCTGCGGAAAGTCCGGTGGGTGAGTGCAGAGACCGAGCCCGGAATCTGCCTCTTGCTGAAACGCAGGTCATCTGATCCTGACATGGTGGCCTCCAGCTGTATCCCATATTCATTGCAGGGAAACAGTGAGACCCCTGCTCTGGTACAGAGATCTGTAGATGCAAAAAATATAACTAATTATGATTGAGCATGGAGCAGCGGAAAATTACATGTACGTGACACACAAGTTACTTCTGGTCACTGTCGGTCATTGTAATCCCTTTAACTGTAGTAAACTTGGGCCCATGTTTCTAACAGCGATACCAACTCTTATCAAAGTCATTGACTGTTATAGCTTTTATTCTTGTTCTGGGACCCACTGCTGTACTCAATAAACAGAATACACCTTATATTTGTGGGCTGATTTATTTTCATATATCTTTATAGGGTTTGGAGCTCATTTTTTCTGATACAAATCACCAAAACCCCTGCTTTCTTGCACATGTCCATAGTTAAAATTGTAGGAGCCATTGCTCAAGGTGATCTACATATCAAGGTCAATGGAAGCTCCCCCTAGTGGTGACTGCAGGCAGTTAGAATTTTACAATACTTTTACGCCATGTATCAGGCGATTTGGATGATTTTCCAGTAATGGCCACTTCTTTGCTCATCTTCGTGGAGAATCTAAACCCTAAATTATTCTGTGTCATCAATCATCAATCTGTCATAAATTACATTAGATTTTACGACTCCTGTAAAAAGGATCTTACCTTATTTAGGGATCTTTTTGGTTCTTAAGACCAAAACCTTCTAGCAGGGGTCACTGGTGAAGATCAGGAGATGGTTTATTCTGCACCTCAGTTTGTCTCAGACCTCTGGTGATTCAATCTGCTGCAATTGCCTTCTTAACCCCATGTTTTCATTTCCAGTGGTGACCAGTGGATACCGTTGTGTTCAAGTTATATAGAAAACACCATAAATATCAAGAAGCAGAAAAATCACAAATCATCAATATACAAGGTCTTCTCATGGACACTGTCCCTATCATCTGATAGTCTAACACATGTTCTCTGGACACAACTGCCTGATAATCAGGTCTCTAGGACCGAGTTAAAAAAATAAATTTGCATACCCCCCTCATTAATAGGTATAACTATAGTTGCAGCAAATTTATGGGGCCCATAGGCTAAAAGGCCAATGTTTGTGGGGTGTGATTGTCCTGAACCTTTGATGGTTACTACACATACATATATTATCATATGAGAATACAATATTGCAATCAGTACATGAGGATGATCAAACTTAGAAAAGTCACTGGTTACTTACCGATACCAACAAGTCTGTGGGTTCTAGACCTGTACCATGGGTCAGCGGTTGTAGTCTGGGGTTGGGTAGAGACTGCAGCTTTGGTGACATAGAGGATCCAGGTCTGTTTCGGTAATATCAGGCTTCTGGTCAGGGTGATCTCTTGGCCCATCATAGACTCGACATGTCATGAAAGACATGGAGTCGCTAATTGACCTTTTTGGGAAAGCCTGTGATCCTGCCATTCTGCAGGCAGGATATTAGGTGGTCTCTCATCACGTTGTGCTGAAAGATCGCCGTGGGTTCACCGTCATCTGCCAGAAACTCAAAGGCAAATGCTATGGCGAACACCCCACAGTCATAGGTGTTTCTCTGCTGATCCACGTTGAGAAATTTTAGATGTTTCAGGGGCTCATTGACCACTACACTGTAGATGTTATTAATCTGCTCGCAAACAGATAGAGGCAAATTGCTGGTCTTGATGCTGTCGGCCACTAGGATGTCGCCATTTATGAAGCAGGTGGTCAGCCAGTGCACCCTGTCCTCGTCATAGTGGATTTGTACGGCCTTCTTTTAGCACACTGTACCCTGGAAAGAGAATAGCAGCGGCGGGCTGCAGGCCATCAAAGTCCCCAAACTGATTCTGCAGGAGATCCTGGGCCTTGTTAATGATGTCATCGTCCAGCATGCCGTCCTGGCCGCTGCTCTTCAGGATAGATAAGTGCTTTGGAGACAAGTTGTTCTGTGCTCTCCGGGTATAGGCCATCTCCATTTGTGGTGTTCCCAGATCTGGGCTTCCTACATCTTTGATAGATGGAGCAGACGTGTTTTCTGCCGCAGCTCTTTTGGCTGGTGGAAATGTCCCGGACTGACTGGCATTGGAGGTTGGTGCTTATCTTTTAAGACTGGCTTTGCAAGCTTCATGAGATGTCTTCAGAAGACTCAGCTATTTTCTTGTCCAATGTTTTAAGGGTCTCAAAATTTAAAGAGACATCATCCTTCACTGCCGTGTCTTTTTGACGAGTCTTTCTATTACATCGTCGCTTACGGCTTTTTGGTGTTTTTTTAGCAGGTGGTGCTTTGTGGACAAGAAATGGCTCCACAGCATCAGCGTCCCGGGGTCTTTTTTGTGGGGGTTCCCCACTTTCTGGTGTTTCTCCCAGGGACATGCCTTGTAGTATTAGGGGCCCCTCATGTGCAACTTTCGGATCAGCAATAAAATTGGTTGGTGTCTTCTCAGCTTTGTCATGGCGGATGTCGTGGTTTTTACGTCTTAAGGCAACTGACCTGAAGAAGCCCCTGGCCTGTGTCAAGATGGTTGATTTCTTGGTCAGGAAGCTGGAGTTCCTCATCAGAGTTCTCCATTTTTGATTCAGTTTCCTGATTTGGGTCAGAAGGAAGGAGCCAATCGACATGCAGGATGAGAGAGAGTTGACCAGCAGCCGCCGATCAACATAGCGCCGACGCCTATGAATCCTCATGATGGCGTCCAATCTTCTTTCTGAAGGTGTGTACATCCAACATGGAGTCATACCTTCACAAATTCATCATTGTGATGTCATCCAGTGACCTCACAGCTGTAGGCCCAGTTCTAGAACATTGTATGCAAATGTGGTGACATCACAATACTCTGCCAGGATGAAGGCCAGATTATTTTAACCACTTAATGGCCAGAGCATCTAATATGTTAATGAACTTTATGGATAGTGTTTGTTTAATGGATGCAGATTTTCAGTTTTCGAGAATACATCGTTTTTTACCTTTTTACAGTACATTTTCTGCCTCACATTTTTAGTTTGATTTTCTTGCTGATTTTTATTTTTTTATTAATCTGTATAGATCCAAAACTTAGGGGTCAGATCTTTATATTATATGAAACAGTCTAATCATTTAATTTTGGCCACTCATAGACACCAGAGTAATATGCAAGTGGTACGCAGCCATAATACAGCCGCCAAAGTAGTCTGAGACCTTACTGTACCCAAGGGAGTAAACAGGGGCAAAATTTGGAAACACCCCAAGCAACTTCCCCAAAACCTCTCCTCCTGCAGCGAGTCCTGCACTGTTCAGGAGGAGGAGTCAATGATGAAAGAACCCTGGCTGATGAAAGAACCCTCCCCTCCATCTATATGCAGCAGCTTCCTGATAGTCCTCTTCTCTCTAAGGGCTTAGGTCCCTGTAGTTTATAATCTTCTGTCCTTACTGTAACCCAATCGTCTCTCCACCTACTGACCTTACACTTACAGACAGCAGCAAAATTGAACAGGCAGTGCTGCAGTGTAAAGCATGAGGGAGACACAGAACAGCAGACCGTTTATATGGAGACAGGACCTCCTATACACAATGCAGCTAAGCTGCCGTCACTGATCATAGAAGCTCCCTTCTGCTCTTTTTCTGGTCCCTGCTGTGCTATCTTCATGCACATCACTGCTGCTGGCAAATCATTGTCCTCAGTGGTGAAACGTGCAGACACGCCATGTGACCACTGCCGCCGCTGAGGCCGTTTATTGGCCGGGCAGCAGTGACGTATGTGACACATCACACTTCTGGTCCAGCAGGGACTGAAACTAGAGGAGAAGGGATCTTGGTGCTAGAAACAGAGCACTAGTGACGGGTGAGTCTTTTTTTTTTGTTTTGTTTTTTGTTTTATTCCCTTTGCCTGGCCATTTCAAAAGGGGTGCCGGGCCTCAGAGGACCCCTTTAAAGTGTGCTGCCAGGATTGTTTATTGCTTATAAATGGTAAAAAAAAGTTAGCTTACTAATATTCTTCGTATATAAAATCTGCAGGATGTCCCTATGTTAGTTTTCCATTCTTGGCACTGCGTCCGCGTTTCTTCCTATACTGGGTGTGTTGGTGATGTGATGAAGGGGGATGGCTGTCTACCTCAGTTCAGTAGCTAAGCCTGGCTGATTCAGAGACAGAGGTGAGGCTGGCTTAGTTATCGAACATAGGCAGACAGACAGCCCGTCACTGACACAGCTTGTGCGGGAAGAAATGAGGAAGTGTTCCCGATCCCAGGAGTGGCCCGCTGAACCAGGATATCGTTGCAGATCAGATAAACGAAGCTCATTAGGAAGGTCAAAATTTTTACCACTCGTACACAATAAACAGTATTTTTTGCTGCTGGACAACCCCTTGAAAGGGAATCTGTCGCCTCCAGCAAGCCCTAATAAGTACAGGTATATAGCACACATGCCACTGACTACAGATCAGTCATTTGTATGTTGATATGCTCCCACCATTTTCAGCTGTGCGCCAACACAAACCAGCCATAGGAAGCATGTAGAGCAGCGGTCCCCAACCACCGGGCCGCGGCCCAAGACCGGTCCCTGAATCGATGTCTGCCGGGCCGCGGTGGCAGGGGACAAGGAGATGAGCGCTTCCATTGTAGAAGCGCAAATCTCCATAGTCATCTGTATCGCCGTCCTCAGGACGGCAATACGGATGCCTGTGCTGCGGCGGGGCAGGGGAGGGAGAGGCGTCTCCCCTGCCCGTTCCTCTGATAGGCTACAGGCACTAGGCCTGCAGCCTATCAGAGGCCAGCTCAGGCCTGCATCGCATCGCTACCAGCACCATGGAGGTAAGTATAAGTGTTTTTTTTTTTGTTTTTTTTTAATTTGGACAACACTGAACTTCTTACTGGCACTGTGGGGGCACTTCTTATATTATTGAGGGGGATTTTATGGGGGACACATTTTATTACCATATTTTTGGAGGGCATATATGGGGCCCTTCTTATTGGATTATTATTGGGGGCATCTATGGGGGCCCTTCTTGGCTATTGGGGGCATTATGGGGTCCTTCTTTGATATATTGGGGGCATCTATGGGGGCACTTCTAACTGGTACATTATTGGGGGACACTGTGGGGGCATCTATGGGGGCACTTATTGGTATATTATTGGGGGCATCTATGGGGGCACTTATTGGTATATTGGGCGGCAACTATGGGGGCACTTATTGGTATATTGGGCGGCATCTATGGGGGCACTTCTTATTGGTATATTATTGGGGGCATCTATGGGGGCACTTCTTAATAGTACATTATTGGGGGCATCTATGGGAGCACTTTTCACTGGCACATTGTTGGGGGCATCTACTGTGGCCTCAAAGAAGAGGTATTTTATATGGGGGGCATTTTATAATATATTTTAATATATTTTATATATATTAATAAGCACCTTGCGTGAATCAGTTAGCCAAGCCGCCCCCCCCCCCCCGCCCCAGGGGCCTGGGGAAAATGTCTACCGAGAAACCGGGCCTCGGTGCAAAAAGGGTTGGGGACCACTGATGTAGAGGACTCCTGGGCATGCACACATCATGGAGAGGACTCCAGGAGAAGTCTTCTCTATGGATTCCACTGCTGGTTTTGGTCACATGGCAGAGGAATGGGGGTGAGTATCATTACTGATGCGGAGTCAGCGGCAGGTGAACTATACATGTATTATTGTACCTAATAAAGCCTGCTGGAGGTGACACTCCCTTTAAATATTGATGACCTATCCTTAGGACCTAAGAGTAGGTCATGATTATTTATGTCCCAGAAACCCCTTTTAATTATATAAGCTGCCACTTAACTGATCATTCCCACTCACAAGCAAAATCCATCTTGGGAGATGACTCTCTTAATGATCAGGTTACAGCTGCTTCCCATAGAAATCTATGGGGAGTGGGAAAATGAACTTCTTGAGGGAGACAGAGGCAGAGACACACACATAGACACTGCTGAAATCTCTAGTAAATCTTCTACCTGACCGCAGCTCTGGATTCACATATACACTGCTCAGTACTGTCCTCCATGCTCCTGCTGCTTATGATGGAGTGCTACAGAGAGAGATGAGAGCAGGATCTCCTCTTTTCTGTGTCTTCTTGTATGAAAGTCAGGGCTCAGTCACACACCCGTTTTTTGGCCGTTCCGTGCATTGAGGGCCTCAATTTGCGTCTGTTTGTGAGTCACACACAATGTATCCAGACCAATTCAACTTGAATGGATCCGTGAAACATCTGCACCACAAAAAAATAGAACATATTCAAATTTTTTGCGGTGCGGAGACACAGAGAAAAAAAACCCACGGAAGCACTCTGTAGTGCTTCCATGGGGTTCCATGTCTCCGTTCCATACCGACCTTCCGGATTGCGGACTCATTCACATGAATGGGTCCACATCCCTGATGCGGGGTGCACATGGCCGGTGCCAACATATTGTGGACCCACTGTTTATGGGCCCTCAATCTGGATGAGCTGCAAGACAACGCCTATATCTTCTGCAGCTCGCCTTACCATGTTCTGGGCAACAATTCAGTTTCCTGAACAAGCTTTGTATCTAAATCTCCTGCCCCCCCCCATGCCCTCACAGACCACTCTAACTACGCCTTTACGTGTGAACCTGACCTTAAATACACGGCTTGATTATTTTACAGAAAACATTCGAATAGCCTGGAGGGTATAACATGACCCCTGGTCTACCAGTGATCTGCACCTGCGTCCTGCAAGTGAAGATCTCCGTCTGTAAACACTCAGATTGTGCTGCGTGTCATCTAACCCTACATGTGTCTGCCAGCGGTGTACCGTCACCCTCAGCATGCACCGCCTGGAATCTGGAGGAACACGTGTTTTGACGTCATTCATTCCAAATGTGTTTCTAAAGCTCCCAGTGTAACGTTAGCTGTGTTTCTGGCAGGAACCACTGTACGCCTATTTACTTTGCCTGGCTACTCAACTGTTGTGCTGGCACGGATCTAGCAGCAGGTGTGATCAGTCCGAGCTGAGGCAAGTGGCACCCAAGTGACATTGTTATCTGAGAAAAGGGATATCCCACTGAAGACAGGGCTGAGGTCCTCACATGCACTGGAAGGAACACATGGGCAGGTTTCTCGGAGTTTACTAGGATTCTCTCCAAAGAAATCACAAAGGATTCCAGAAGACCGGTGTAGACTTGCTGGGCTTGGCTGCAGTAGATACACTGGGCGTGTGTCTTTTTATTTTCTTAATGTTTTCTTAGCTTTTTAATTCTGTATCCAAACATGTTTTGGTTCCTGTAATTTTAGGTTTTATTGTGCTGCAAGTACAGACATAACGTATGGATCTGACATAGATGGTGCCCCTTCTAGTCCAAATTCCTTTAAATACGAGTCTCCTGCCATTCCTGTTTAAAGGGGTTCTCCAGGATTTTTATCTTCATGGCCTATGCTTAGGATAGGTCATCAATATTATATCAGTGGGGTTCCGACTCTTGGCACCCCCACAATCAGGATTTCTTCAGTAGCTGGGAACAGGCACCGGAACTGCACAGGCGGGGGCGGATTGGCCATAGACCTTACAGGGAAATGTCCCAGTGGGCCGATGCCCAGGGGGCCGCCTAGGCCCTCCTCATGGCTGGCAAGTGGAAGTTTTGGGGGATGTATTTTGTGATGGGGTGTGGTATTTAGCTCTGTTGGGGTGGTATTATGTGCCACAATATGATATTGCTGGCCCTTCCTTCCATTATTTTGGCTCCCATTACAAAACGGGGCCACTTTCAGTATTTTTTTCCAGGGCCACTTTACGTACCCACTCCGCCCCTGCTGCACAGCTCCGTCCATGGCGTGTCTAGTTACTTCTCCCATGTATGTGAATGGACAGGCCACCAGTAGAAACACTTTAATGAAATAATAGTATCAATACATTGTGACATTCCTCTATTATTCTTCCTGGAAATATATGGATAAATTAACAAATGGATGTTACCATTTCCCGTGTCATTGGGGCGTGTCCTTACCCACTCTGACACTGTCCAGTCAGAGACCCCAGGGGCTGACCATATTAAAGTGTGTAGGGACACAACCTTTTGGGATAGACAAGACAACTCCCACTTTTTTATACATTTTCAGGAAGGATTAACAGAGAAATGGCGCAGCGCAGAGTTCTTAAGGAAGATTCTCCTGAATACTCATTTCATGGGCATCAGAGTTCATATCTATCTGAGTTTAGCTTTCTGTTCTTCTGATCCATCAGAAGAAGAAAAAAACAAAAAAACAAAAAACAGGATCCTGAAAAAAAACCGAACCTGTTGCATAGGATTGCACAGGATCCATTTTTTACAGGACCTGTAAAAATATGGATCCTGTTGCATCAGTTGTCATCCGTTTTTTTTTTAGAAGGAAAAAAAGTACTGCTTGCAGGACTTTTTTTTCCCGTCTAAAAAACGGATCTCAGACTGAAATGGCTGAAACGGATGACAACTGATCCTGTTTTTTTTTTTTCTGTCTCTCTCGGTGATGTGAACTCAGCCTGATTTGTAAGACAGAGCAGCATGCAATACGTAGAACGGCAATGAACTCACCGCTGAATAATCACGTAGGCTTTAATAAAATGGTGTAGGAGGTATGTGTCAGCATCAGTGCGACTTTATAGTCTCCTGAATCTTCTGTAGATACCTACTCTTTTGCTTGAGTGAGCAGATAAGCTGAGCTTCAACCACTGATCATAGCTCGTCTCTATGGAGCAGAGCTGAAAATCATGAAAACAGCCGAGGATGGAGAGTTTTCATGGCAGGTAAGAACTATGAAGACTGTGCTATACACACAGTGATGCTAGTGAGAGGGCGGAGCCGCGACAACCGCTTATGTGACAAGTGGCATTTGTTATCAGCATAACCACTGTTTGACATTAGAATTTTGCCAAGTCCGGAATGTAAATGGCTGTACGTATTTAGATGGACAGTTAAAGGGGCATCTGTCAGTAGATTTGTACCTATGACACTGGCTGACCTGTTACATGTGCACTTGGCAGCTGAAGACATCTGTGTTGGTCCCATGTTCATATGTGCCCGCATTGCTGAGAAAAATGATGTTTTACTATATGCAAATGAGCCTCTAGGAGCAATGGAGGCGTTGCCTTTACACCTAGAGGCTCTGCTCTCTGCAACTGCTGTGCTGCACTTTGATTGACAGGGCGAGGTGTGATTACTTTTACTGTGCCTGGCCCTGTTAATCAAAGTGCAGAGGAAGTGACAGAGAGAGCAGAGCCTCTAGGTGTAATGGCAATGGCCATTTGCATGTAGTAAAACATCATTTTTCTCAGCAATGCGGGCATATATGAACATGGGACCAACACAGATGTCTTCAGCTGCCAAGTGCACATGTAACAGATCAGCCAATTTCATAAGTAGGGTGGGGAGCAGGTAAGTATGCTTTCCTCCACAGGTACTTTAGGCAGTGGGGCAGCCATAATTTGTCAAACTGGAGAACCCCTTTAAATGGATTTTACAGGTTTAGAACAAACATGGCTGCTTTCTTCAAGAAACAACTCCACAACTGTCCATGGGCTGTATCTGGTATTGCAGTTTTTCTTCACTGAAACATTAGGACCTTGGCACTAGTTTTGGAAGAAAGCAGCCATGTTTTTTCTAATCATGTACAACTCCTTTAAAAGTGTTTTCTGGGAGGATAGGTCATCGGTATCTGATCGGTGGAGGTCTGACACCCAGGACCCCCACCGATCAGCTGTTTGAGAAGGCACTGGCGCTCGCAGTAGTGCCACAGCCTTCTCTCTGCTCACCAAGAACAGCGCCATACATTGTATAGTGGCTATGCTTGGTATTGCGCTCAGCCCCATTCCCCTCTATTGAGCTGAGCTGCGTCTAGGGCATGTGACCAATGAACATAACGTCATATGGCCTTGCTAAAGCTGAGTAACGGCTGCGGTGCTACTGTGAGTACTGGGGCCTTCTCAAACAGCTGATCGGCGGAGGTCCCGGGTGTCGGGTATCCAGAGTATAAGATAACTGTTTACAGGATGGCAACATTTTTTGGGCCCCCTGCATGGATTCATTGATCTTTGCAATATTTTACACCATTAATCAGTAATGAAAAAAAAACTATTTGATTATAAGTTAAAAATGCAAAACAATCTCTGCTGCCTGACTGCCACACGCCCATTGTGTACTTGCTTTCGTTTTTTAGATCTTCTTCCTAGAACACAATTACATGTCGTGTATCATAATGACAGAGCCGCTGATTGATCTGTATACAGAGCTCCTTTGAGGAAATCCTGAAAATCTCTTTCTTGCCGAGTACAATACATAATATGAACAGTTGGGTGCAGTCTGACATCTTATTTGTAACCAGAAGTCTTTAATCATGCCAGAGCTTTAGCTTTTAGCTTCTCCTCCGGATCAGTTTTATATTTAGATCTGTCTTTCCGTATCTGCTTATTATGAAAATCATTAGTTCTCTTTAAAGAGGCTATCCCATGGTTAATGTAACAAAATGGAAACCAGAAATCCATATATTTCCACCTCACCTGGATCTAGGGATCTCCCCATTCATTGCTCCAATTGCTCTGCTAGATTTATTTCAAGCTCACACTAAGGCCCCATTCAGACGACCGTGTTTCACGGCCGTATACGGGCCGTGAAAGCCCGGCCTGTGCTTCCTGAGGCTGCCGCCGTACAGTGAAACACTGTACACGGCGTGTGTACATGTGTGGTATGCTGTGGATGGATCCGTCATGAACTCCATTGAAAGTCAATGGAGGACGGATCCGTTTACTGAGTGTGTCACACCAAACAGATCCGTCCCCATTGACTTCCACTGGGGGTCATTCCGGATCTGTCTTGGTGCAGATAAACAGTATGGAGAGCAAACCGCAGCATGTTGCGGTTTGCTCTCCGGTCTGAAGACGGAACGGAATGCTTTCAGGAGCATTCCGTTGTCTTCAATTCAGTTTTGTCCCCATTGACAATGAATGGGGGCAAAACTGAAGCGTTTTATTCCAGTATTGAGTTCCGTCATAGAAAGAGAAAAGAAAGCACTAGTGTGAAAGTAGCCTTAGTCGGTAGTTATCAGCTATTCCTGTTTGTTATCTCTAAGGACTTGTGTTATCTGTCTCCATTATCTGCTTATTTTTCTTAAATCTTCATTTTCTCTTATCTTGGATGACAGTTTAGTGGCAGTTTCTATTTTGTCCCTAGTTCAGGCTTCTGCCTCCTCTGGGATGGGATGGGGTTGTTGGGTTAAAGGGTTGATTTTCTTGCAGATTAATTAATGTGGGTATCTATTGTTTAATACTTGTAATATAATATTTTAAAATAGAATGTCTTTTAATGATATCGGCCATGTTGCACCTTTAATAACGCCATCTACAGTACTCAAGCTCATATACTCAGCCGCATAGTGGACATCAAGGCTGCAGACGACCTGATAGAGGTGCCATGACATCTCATCTTATTACTTTAGCCAAAGCCATCTCAGGAAACAAAGAAAAGTTTCAAATTTCTAATGTACAGTCATGATAAAAACAAAGTGCTCCCCTTTGAGTTCTATGGTTTTATGTATCAGGACAATCAAAACAACATCTGGTCCTTAGAAGGTCTTAAAACCTCAGATGATGAACAACAGGACACAACAGATTCCATCTTGTCATTATTTCTTCAACACAAATGAAGCCAAAATCGAAAGGCCATTTGTGAAAAACTAAGTGCCCCCCATGAATCAATAGCTTGTAGAACCAACTTTAGTGACAGTAATCGTTTTCAGTCTCTTACAACATTCTAGAAGAATTGTGGCCCACTGTTCTTCAGAACGTTGCATCAACTCCTTGAGGTTCATTGGTATTCTGTTGTAGATTTGACAATCACTGTCATGTTGCGTGACCCAGCTTCGGACAAGCTTTAGCTGTTGGATAGATGGCCTCACATTTGACTCTAGAATACTTTGGTGTACAGAGCGGTTCATGGTTAACTCAATAATAGTAAGGTGGCCAGGTCCTGAGGCCAGGGGTGCACCTAGCCTTTCTCCTGCCAGATGCGAAAACTGAAACGCCCAGCTCAGGCAGCACGATAATAATGGCACTGGCCTCTGATAGGCTACGGGAACTAGGACTAAAGCCTGTTAGAGGAAACGAGAAGCCATGGAGACATCACTGCCGTCTCCGCTTTCAACTGTATTGCTATCCTGAGTACAGCAATGCAGTTCAATATGTAGAGATGAGTGTTTCCACAATGAAAGCACTCATTGCCCATGGCCCTTTCCCTGACCCCTCTTGCCCCTATCTGGTGCTGCCTGAAGCGATCGCCTCACCTGGCCTCATTGGTGGTGCTCCCCTGCCTGAGGCTGCAAAACACGCCTAAATTATTACCCGTACACCACCAGGCTTTATAATTCATAAGAGGTGTTTTTGCTGATATGCTGTGTTTTCACCAAATGTGACACAGCTTTGCATTATGGCCAAACATCTCCTCTTTAATCTCGTCTGTCCAAAAAACATTGTTCCTGAAGTCTTGTGATTTGTTTAGAGGCAACTTTGCAAACTTAAAGGGGTATTCCCATCTCACAAATGTAGTTTGTATAGTTAGATATAGCCATACCAATATTATTACTAATAGAATGTATTTATATAAAATGTACCGTTTAGAAGATTTGTCTATTTGTATAGGCATTGTCCCACACACATCAGTCAGACCGTTGCCCCTGGTTACGACCACCGCAGCCATGTAGTTCTGAGGTAACTGCTGTATTGTAAACGCACATTGAATGAGCATGTGGAGACACATCTTAGGGTTGTAGCATTTTGTCTGTGTTTCCAAAATGCAGAGAAACGGATCCTGTTCCAAGATCAATTCATCTCTATGGAGCAGGATCCGTTTATAAAGTCTGCGTTTTGGACGGTTCCTGACCATTGCGTTTTGGACTGGTAGCAGATGTGAAAGTACCCTAAGGTGTGTCTCCGCATGCTCATACAATGTGCGTTCACAATACAGCAGTTACCTCAGAGCAGGTTTGAACAGGAGCAAGCCGACCACCACTACTACATGCCCACGGTGGCCGTAACCAGGGGCGACGGCCTGACTGATGTGTGTGGGACAATGGATATACAAATAGGCAAATCTTCTAAACGGTACATTTTATATAAATACATTCTATTAGTAATAATATTGGTATGGCTATATCTAACTATACAAACTACATTTGTGAGATGGGAATACCCCTTTAAGCCACACTGCCATGTTCTTCTTAGAAAGACGATACAGGCGATACTTATTGAAGCCTGTATTACAGGGACCGATTGAGCAAGCGATTGTCGGGAGTGAAACGTTCACTTGCTAGCTAGAAGAGGAGACTACTGCCATTACATGCAGCGATCTCCTCCACAGCATGAGGAGGAGCGCTCGTTAAGCCACCGCTCATCTCCATGCTGTCTAGTGGTTTACTGGCAGCAGATCATAATTGGACAGAGCAATCTACGGCAGGAAAGCGCAGATTTTTAAGTGTGTTTAAAAAATCACAAGTGCCCTATGAACGAGCAGTCGTGGCAGAGATCTCCTTCATCGCTCTTCCCCATACATGCTCCTTGTTTCTTGGCAGCAGATTGTTTTTACATAGCACGATCTGCCACCGGGAAACAAGGATTTTTGGGTTCGCACAAATGATCCAATTACCCGATGAATGAGCATTTTGCTCGTTCATTGGGTAATCGGCGGTACATTTACACTGCCAGATCATCGATAACTAGTGTTACTATGAACACTCGTTAGCGATTATCTAGGCGATTCGCGGCCCATTGTAAAGGGCCATTTAAATAAGTGTTTATGAACTCTTATGCCTCATTCACACATCAGTGTTCAGTCAGTGATTTCCATCAGTGATTTGGAGCCAAAACCAGCTACAGATTTTTCCCTTATGCTATATCTCTTTGGAGGCTCCAATCCTGGATTTGGCTCACAATCACTGATGAAAATCTCTGACCAAACACTGACGTGCGAATAAGGCTTTAGTAATTTAGAGATAAAGGTTATTAGATGACCGGCACAAAGCGAAAGTTGGATTCACACAGCTAGAAAAACAGTTAACCCTTTGTGACAGAAAAGCTCAATATGTTTAATAAAGACCAAATGAAAAAATAAGTTTTGCCCCAAAATGAGTAAAATGCAATCATAAAATTAAAAAATTGCCCCCGAAGGTGTACATAGCCTTTAAGGTACAATTCTGGCCCATTTAGCTTTCTTCTGCCAATTGTCTGCTCCAATGATGTGACAATGAAAAAAAAATGTTGTATCGTTTCAGGAATGGTGATCATTATGAAGGAAATTGGGTCCTGCACCAGCGTCAAGGACATGGTGTTCTGCACTGCGTGGATGGAACCATTTATGAGGTACAGTGACACAATATTAAATCTGTGTGCTCCCAACTTTCTGAAATATTCAATTCTGTTCTTTCTAGTATGTATCCTTTATTACATCATCCTATTATTACTCTACAAAGTTATTAGTTACAGTTGAAAAATACTTTTCAACAGTTTTGGGTGTAGTTTTAGACATCCTCTGCACTGCTTTAGGTAGTTGTAAACCTTCTCTTCACTGCTTGATGTAGTTGTAGACCTCCTTTCCAGTTCTAGATGTGGTTGTAGACCTCTCCAGCTCTAGATTTAGTTGTACACCTCTTCTCCCATTCTTAATGTGGCCGTAGACCTCCTCTCTAGTTCTTGATGTAGTTGTAGACCTCCTCTTCAGTTCTTGATGTAGACCTCCTCTCCCGTTCTTGATGTACTTGTAGACCTCCTCTCTAGTTCTTGATGTAGACCATCTCTCTAGTTCTTGATGTAGACCTCCTCTCTAGTTCTTGATGTAGACCTCCTCTTCCGTTCTTGATGTAGACCTCCTCTTCCGTTCTTGATGTAGTTGTAGACCTCCTCTCCAGTTTTTTATGTGGTTGTAGACTTCATTTCCAGTTTTTAATGTGGCTGTAGACCTCCTCTGTTGCTTGGTGTAGTTGTAAACGTCTTGTCCAGAGCTTGTTGTAGTTTTGGACCTGTTCAGTGTTTAGTGTACAGTCATGGCCAAAAGTTTTGAGAATGACACAAATATTATATTTTCACATGATCTGCTGCCCTCTGGTTTTTATGTGTGTTTGTCAGATGTTTTTATCACATACAGAAATATAATTGCAATCATATTATGAGTAACAAAAGCTTATATTGACAGTTAGAATGAGTTAATGCAGCAAGTCAATATTTGCAGTGTTGACCCTTCTTCTTCAGGACCTCTGCAATTCTCCCTGGCATGCTCTCAATCAACTTCTGGACCAAATCCTGACTGATAGCAGTCCATTCTTGCACAATCAAGTTTCCAGGCCATGGACCCAAAATCTCTATGTTTTGTTCCCTGAGCCATTTAGTTATCACCTTTGCTTTATGGCAAGGTGCTCCATCATGCTGGAAAAGGCATTGTTGATCGCCAAACTGCTCTTGGATGGTTGGGAGAAGTTGCTCTCGGAGGACATTCTGGTACCATTCTTTATTCATGGCTGTGTTTTTAGGCAAGACTGTGAGAGAGCCGATTCCCTTGGCTGAGAAGCAACCCCACACATGAATGGTTTCAGGATGCTTTACAGTTGGCATGAGACAAGACTGGTGGTAGCGCTCACCTCGTCTTCTCCGAATAAGCTGTTTTCCAGATGTCCCAAACAATCGAAAAGGGGATTCATCAGAGAAAATGACTTTACCCCAGTCCTCAGCAGTCCACTCCCTGTACCTTTTGCAGAATATCAGTCTGTCCCTGATGTTTTTTCTGGAGAGAATTGGCTTCTTTGCTGCCCTCCTTGAGACTAGGCCTTGCTCCAAGAGTCTCCGCCTCACAGTGCGTGCAGATGCACTCACAACTGCCTGCTGCCATTCCTGAGCAAGCTCTGCACTGCTGGTAGCCCGATCCCGCAGCTGAAACACTTTTAAGAGACGGTCCTGGTGCTTGCTGGTCTTTCTTGGGCACCCTGGAGTCTTTTTGGCAACAATGGAACCTCTCTCCTTGAAGTTCTTGATGATGCGATAGATTGTTGACTGAGGTGCAATCTTTCTAGCTGCGATACTCTTCCCTGTTAGGCCATTTTTGTGCAGTGCAATGATGACTGCACGTGTTTCTTTAGAGATAACCATGGTTAACAGAAGAGAAACAATGATGCCAAGCACCAGCCTCCTTTAAAGTGTCCAGTGGTGTCATTCTTACTTAATCATGACAGATTGATCTCCAGCCCTGTCCTCATCAACACCCACACCTGTGTTAATGGAGCAATCACTGAAACGATGTTAGCTGGTCCTTTTAAGGCAGGGCTGCAATGATGTTGAAATGTGTTTTGGGGGATAAAGTTCATTTTCTAGGCAAATATTGACTTTGCAAGTAATTGCTGTAAAGCTGATCACTCTTTATAACATTCTGGAGTATATGCAAATTGCCATTATAAAAACGGAAGCAGTAGACTTTGTAAAAATTAATATTTGTATCATTCTCAAAACTTTTGGCCATGACTGTAGTTGTAGACCTTTCTCTCCTTTGCTTGTTGTTGTAGACCACCTCCCCAGTGCTTGGTGTGGTTGTAGACTCTTCTCTCCAGTTCCTGGTGTAGTTGTAGACCACTCTCTAGTGCATGGTGGCCAGTGGTACATACCTCTAATGCTTTTAGACAAATAAGAGAGCAGTCATGCAAGTCTTGGTGGTCAATGGTACATCCATTGTCCTGTACTTGTTGGACACGTCCCCTGAGCTGCCAGGCTGAAGATAATCCAGCAGAGCAATTGGAGCAATGAATGTGGAAATGTCTGGATCCATGTGAGGTACAGGGCTGGTTCTAGCTTTGTTGGAAAGGTATTGTCATGTCTGATTTTAATTTATTACATTTGAATGGTTATTGCTATTTGATCGGAGCCTGTTACTGAAAGGTTTAGGAATTCCTTCATCTATAAAATAGATAGCTGCCCCATCGTCAGCGATTCAGTGTAAATATCCTGAATGACATTCCTGTATACTAGAGTCCATTTCAGGCTCACAGCTTATCCTAACACCCTCCCCATCCATTAAGTGTCTGTTTCCCTAATCCAGGTTTATGCTAATTGTATCCTAGCTCCTTATGAATAAAACATCCATTATTTCTGAAACTAGGAATCTATCACCAAACTATGTTAATGTGTAATGTACTAATATTGGTTGTAATTATCCTCCATTATAACTCAATTAGCAAGCTGCACCGCCGCTGTTGATAGACACAACGGTGTAGTGTGAATCCATGATTTCCCAGGCAAGCGTGAATGGAGATCATTGGTTTACTCTGTCTGTCTTGTCGGGGAGATGCGGCTGTTTTTAGTGGACTGCGACGTCTGCAGAATAATTAGTAGTGTTAATAAAATGCTGCCTTCCTCCTCAGTCACTAAGTTCAATGTGGAATTTTCTAGGGACATAATATCAGAGGAATTAAGATATTAGTAATTACCAAAGGATCCGATTTGGATCCAAAACGTGTTGTTCATGTAAAGCACAAATAATGGATTTTCTTATTTATTAGCTGCCCATCATAGGCTCGTGACTGATGTAAAAATTGAAAGTCATACATCATGTAGTACATCTAAGAAAGCTAGAACCAGCCCTGTACCTCATGTGGATCCAGAGCTCAAGCCATTCATCGATCCTATTACTCTGCTAGCTTTTATGTCAAGTTAGCAGCACAGGGGACATGTCCTTTCTGCTGCTGCTGGTTGCATTTGAAGTATGCACCTGGACAGAATTAGAAAAAAGAACAAACAGCAGGTGGCGCTATACAGATAGATGTCATTGAATAACTCTGTGGCTAAATGTTTAATTACATGTCATTATAAAAGTATTCACATCCAGGTGCTGGTTTGAAAACTGTAGAATATTTTTCCTGGTACAACCCCTTTTAGATGCTTTGTGCGAATCCTTGGGGTATTGCCCGAAAAGAGACATTATTTTCTCTCTATTAGTGACTTACGTTGTATGAAATTGTAGATTATACCGTTAACATAATTATTCTTTATTATTTTGTTGATTTATTTCCCATTGCTTATATGGCACCAACATAGTCCACGGCACTGTACAGTGTAGGGATGATGCTGGCCAGGAGCAGGTCAGTCCATCAGTGCTTTGTGGCAAGGGGCAGGGGTGCACCTTGCCTTTATATGGCCTGAGTTGATAATTTATAAAACTGAAACCTAACCCCTTCCCTCCAGCCCTAATGTTAAAGACATACTTGGAAAACATTACATACAGCGCTTCAGAACATACAGGGTAATACAGCGCCCCATACCTCTTACATCCAGTGACGTCTCCTCTGATTTAGACGTTCTTGTTCTTCATCTTCTCCATTCAGACCAGACCGCCATGATAATTTCTTTGACAAGCAGACATCTTAGTTTCCTACTTTTTCATCATCCTCCCAACTTTTGAACACCCCATCCTGCCATACTGTGCCCTCTGTGCTCCCCAATACTATACTGCAGAAACAGCCCCCCTGAAAATACTAGTACCACACAGATAGTGCCCTTCAAAAATTATTGGCACACAATGCCCTAAAAAATAACTGCGCCCAGCAAATAGTGTCCCTGACAATAATAGTGTTAACATAATGTCCTCCAAAAGTAATTGTGCTAAGCTGATACTATACCAGGGTGCCCCCACAGTAACAGTGCCCTCCAAAATCCCACCAGTCTTAATAATTCTATGCCAGAGTGCATAGTGTTAACAGTGCCCCCAATAGTAATAATGCCCCCATAGTGCCCATACTAGTAATCATGCTCCCATAGTCCCCCAGTAGTAATAATTATCCTTATAATTTATGCCAGTACAAAAAATACCCCCTTAAAATGTGTGCTTGTACAAAAAGTACTCCCTTACAATTTACTCCAGTACCAAAAATACTCCTTTATAATGTGCAACAGTACAAAAAATACCCCCTGATAATGTGTACTAGTGCAAAAAATACCCCCTTATAATGTGTACTAGTGCAAAAAATACCCCCTTATAACGCACACCAGTGCAAAAAATACCTCCTTATAATGTATGCCAGTACAAAAATGGCACCTTATAATGTGTACCAGTGCAAAACATACCCCCTTATAATGCCAGTGCAAAAAATACCACCTCTTAGTGCCCACAGTAGAGCCAATGTCCCTATAGTGCTCCCCATAAAGTGTACCAGTACAAAAATATGCCCTTTTATTTATGCCAGTACAAAATACCCCTATTAAGTGCCACCAGTAGAAACAATGCCCCCATAGTGCTCCTCTCCGCCCCCCATAGTGGCCCAACAGCATGGTGCCAAATAAAAACAAATTATCTCAAATACCTCCACTCGGCTGTTAGCGATGGAAACACGGCCAGAGGATACAGGTTGTGTGTAGTTGAGGCCCTGGTTAGATCGGCACCCAGGACTGTGTGATCTGCAGCCTCCGGTAAATCAAATTCCTGGTGACTGAGCCTAATAGTAAATTACTGACTTCCAATTACAGGCTACAGGCTGGACGCTATACTGCTGGTGCAAGGGTATTATGGGATTATGTACTATCATACACATTGAGGCTATGGCTAGAGCCCATTCTTGCTGGGGATGACCAAGCTGCTCGTGGTGACAGGACGGCATGTAAAAGTGAAGGGCGCTAACATTGCCTTCCAATAAGCAAAAACCGTATGGCAGCACACCATTACACATGCAAACAATAGAACTAGTGATTATGGATTATTCTGGATTACATTGGTACTGTGCATGAAAAATGGAAGCTCTTCTTGCACATTTTTCATCAAACGTGTGTCTGGCCCATCTACCAATGACAAGGTGGCTTCTGCAGATGGGTACCTAATCCTAACAGAACTGCTTCTCCTGGGCCTAACCTAAGCCTACAATGTTCAGGGCGGTGTAGGAACCAGCAGTATTTATACTCTGCTCAGAAGTCCTGGGCAGATGGGTGGGGAGTGCTCAATCTAAAGTTGGGGCTACCCTCCAAACATACTACAAGGAAACTTAGACTAGCACATCCAAAGTCACAGGTGCACATCCAAAAAGCTGGCATGCAGACATTACTCTTAGCGTCCATTCACACGACTGTGCCATGTTTTGCGACCCGCAAATTGTGGATCCACAAAACACAGATACCAGCCGTGGGCATTCCGCATTTTGCAGAACACACAGGGCCGGCGCTATATAGAAAATTCCCATTCTTGTCCGTGATTGCATAACCATGGAAATGAGCAGTGTATAATGTGATGGAAAAATGAATCCAGCCAGCAAAGGAGACAATATGGACAATCACAGTACATTAGTAAGTGCCTTGTATTAACTTCCTCTACATAATAAATGCTGTTTACTAAGGCAACACAACCCCTTTAACCACTTCACGTCCGCCCATAGGATATAAACGTCCGTGAAGTGGTTGTCTATTTCTGAATGGACGTTTCTGAATGTCCATTCAGAAATAGCAGCTGCACGCTAATCGTGCAGCTGCACAGTGGGGTACCTGCTGTCAGTGACAGCAGGGTACCCCAAAGAGAAGGCAGGGACCGTTCCCAGGGATCCCTACCTTGTAGATCGCTGTATACACAGCGCTCACCGAGCGCTGTGTATACAGATCAGGAAGCACTATTGCGCTTCCTGTTCCAGCCCGGCGGTCACGTGATCACCGGGGCCGGGAGCGTGCAGGAGCTTCCGGGTCTCTCATAGACCCGATCAGCCCTGCACTGAGGCTGTACAGCATAGTATTATGCTGTACAGCCTCTCTGGGGATGTATTTCCCCTGTAACTGGGGCTACTATGTCAGCCCCAGTTACAGGAGAAATCAAGTGTAAAAAAAAAATAAATAAAAAAGTTAAATGTCCCCCTGAGGTCTTGTATGACCTTATGGGGGACACAAAGTGTAAAATAAAAAATAAAAAAATAATAAAAAAAATAGAGTATATCACATATAAAAAAAAATAATTTTCCTCCAAATATGTCATTAAAAAAATGTTACAAATAAAAATAAATAAAATAGACATATTTGGTATCACCGCGTCCGAAACGACCAGCTCTATATAAATATCACATGATCTACCCCATCAAGTGAACTGCGTAAAAAAAATCTAATAAAAATTAAGCCAAAACAGCTTTTTTTTGTTGCCTCACCTATCAAAAAACATAATATCAAACAATCAAAAAGTCGTATGCATCCCAAAATGATAGCAATAAAAACGTCACCTCATCCCGCAAAAAATGAGCCCCCACACAAGATCATAGCCAGAAAAATGAAAAAAAAAATGTCTCTTAAAAAATTGCAACACAAAAACATGATTTTTTTCTAAAAATGTTCTTATTGTGTAAAACGCAAAAAAATAAATAAAAAATAGACATATTTGGTATTGTTGCATCCGTAACAACTGGCTCTACAAAAATATCACATTATCTACCCCATCAAGTGAACGGTGTAAAAAAAAATATATAGAAAAATGTCCCTAAACTGCTTTTTTTTTTTTTTAGTTAACCTTCCAAAAATTAGATTAAAAAGTGATCAGAAAGCCGGATGGTGCCAATAAAAAGCACAGCTTGTCCCACAAAAAATAAGACCTAATGCAGCTCAGTCTACAAAAAAATGTAAAAGTTATCTCTCCTAAAAACCATGACAAAAAATTCCATGTTAGAAAATGCAAATACTGCTCCTCCCCTTCTGAGCCCTGGCGTATCCCCAAATAACAGTTTACGACCACATGTGGGGTGTTTCTGCAAACTGCAGAATCGGGTAATAAATATTGAGTTTTGTTTTGTTGTTAACCCTTGATGTGTTACAGGAAAAAAATGATTAAAATGGAAAATCTGCAAAAAAAGTGAAATTGCGTCTAAAATTCTAAACCTTTTACTGTCCTAAAAAAATAAAATTACACTACCAAAATGATGCCAACATAAAGTACACATATGGGGAATGTAAATTAAAAAGGATTTTATGGGGTATCACTATCTGTCTTAAAAGCAAAGAGATTCAAATTTAGAAAACAGTGAATTTTTTCAAATTTTCGTTAACTTTTTGATTTTTTTTATAAATAAAATTAAAACTTATCGACTCAAATTTACCATTAACTTGAAGTACAATGTGTCATGAGAAAACAGTCTCAGAATCGCTTGGATAAGTAAAAGCGTTCCAAAGTTATTACCACATGAAGTCACACATGTCAGATTTGCCAAATTAGGCCTGGTCAGGAAGGGGGTAAATGGCCCGGATGGGAAGTGGTTAAAGGCTATGTACACCTTTGGGGGCATTTGTTCTTTATTATTGCATTATACTTATTTTGAACTAAAAATCATTTTTTCAATTGGTCTTTATTAACAATATGGAATCCTTTTTTGTGTACTGGGCTGAGATGCTCTATTAGCTGCCTGTGGTTTTTTTGTCAATTCCGTCATCTGAGCAACAGACGGACTTCTTATTTGTGCTCTAAGACCTCATAAACACTCATTAAAGCTCAATCCTTATCTTACTGATAAGAATGTGGCTTAAATAAGTGTTTATGACCTCTTAGACTACTTTCACACTTGCGCTGTAAGGATCAGTTTGAGAGATCCGTCACAGGCTCTCATAAACGGTCCAAAACTGATCAGTTTTGTCCTAATGAATTCTGAATGGAAAAGGATCCGTTCAGAATGCATCAGTTTTGCTTCAGTTCAGTCAGCATTCCGTTTTGGAGGCGGACACTGAAACGCTGCTTGCTGCGTTTTGGTGTCCGCATGACGAAACTGAGCCAAACGGATCCATCATGACTCACAATGTAAGTCGATGGAGACGGATCCGTTTTCTCAGACACAATAGAAAACGGATCCGTCCCCCATTGACTTTCAGTGGAGCTCATGACGGATCTGTCTTGGCTATTTAAAAGATAATACAGCCGGATCCATTTATAACGGATGCAATCGGTTGTATTATCATGATGGAACCGTTTTTGCTGATCCATGACGAAAGTAGCCTTAGTAGTTTAGGAATAAGGTTTATTAGATGACGGCACAAAGTGAAAGTGAAAGTACCAGTCACAGACTAACCCTTTGTGACTGAACAGCTCAAAATGTTTAATAAAGGCAAATTGAAAATATGATTTTTAGCCAAAAATAAGTTAAATGCAATCATAAAAAAAAGTCTCCAAAGGTGTACATAGCCTTTAAGCCATCTTCATATCAGTAAGATAAGAACTGAGCTCTAATGAGTGTTTATAAAGTCAGAGAGCAGAGATAAGGAGTCAGTCAGCTCCCCAAATGATGGAAAAGGCAGAAAATCTACAGGATGCATCTCAGCTCTGTAAAGAGCAGTGCTCTCCATGTCTGTGTCAAGAAGGACGGCCGGCAGCAGCAGCAGGATCTACAATGGGAACCGTGTAGACAGATTAAGCATTAGGATGTCCATGAACTGGATTTTAATACTGGTAATTTTCCCAACCAGTGATAACTTTTGATGCTAAGGATTCCATATTTTTTGATGCTAAGGATTCCATATTAGACCAACTGAAAAAATGATTTTTAGCTCAAATTGAGTACAATGCAATAATTGCATCACTTTTAATGGTCTCCTCATATGGGGCAGAGACACTTTTTAACTCCACCAAGGTTCCAGGGCCTCTGCACCTCCATAGTGAGACCCCTCTTTGTAGAAATGGCCATGTAGCTGTAAATGAGTGCACTTAATCAGGTCCATACAGCAGATCCTGTAATCCATGAACTTTCCAACGTGAAGTAAAGCAGGCTCTGTTGTGATTACATGGGGGCTAAATATTGTGTATATCTCTGCTCGCATGGCTTACCCCTTCATTTCCCACCAATTATACCGTCTCCTTCCCCCCAGCTTTTGTTCTTCAGTGACATTCCTGGGAAAGTTAATGAGCGTTCAGAATTGGTTTGATGTATGATGTCAGTGCCGTCAAGTCTCCTAAGCAAATTTTCAGTTGCAGAGCATCAAATGTAGGTGAATGGGCTTCATCAGGGAGATCAGACTCAATGTGTGAGAACCACTTAGATGGGGCAGGCTGCCAAACCCGAGTCGCCTGTTAACCCCTAACGTATCTTGGAATTCAGGAATGTGCAATACTCTGGACTCATGTTAAGGTCTATAGTCTAGAGCAGGGATGCTCAACCTGTGGCCCTCCAGCTGTTGCAAAACTACAACTCCCATCATGCCCTGCAGTAGGCTGATAGCTGTAGGCTGCCCAGGCATGCTGGGAGTTGTAGTTTTGCAACAGCTGGAGGGCTGCAGGTTAATCACACAATTGATCACACCCGGAGGTTGATCACACAATTTCCACCAGTGGTGTAACTAGAAATGATTTCCACCAGAGCAAATTTCTGAACGTCCCCCTCTCCCCCTTACTTCCCAAGCAACTTCTTCGAAACCTCCTCCTCCCATGCAACCCTCACTCTTGTGACAAGTCAAGATGGCTCTCTCAGACCAGGCCTGATAGTCGCTCTGTCCATTCCTAAAGTGTCACAGCATATAATGTCATTGTATAATACCTTCTCTGTATATAATCTTTTAGTCCTCCTCCTGGGTGGGCCCCTTATGAGTTCGGACCCCAAAGCAGCTGCTTCCCCTATAACTACGCCCCTGATTTCCACCCATCGTACTGAATTCTTACATTCGTTGTGATTGCCTGTCCATGATGGCAGTTTGACTCCCATGTCTGTGCTTGAAGAAGACCTTTTGTGGTGAGCTCACTTACTCTAGACTAGACTACTAGACTCCGAATCCCGTGCACACAGATGTATGACAGCTCTGTGCATCCTCTGAGTTATATGGATCCTTAAAGGGGTTGTCTCAGGATGGACAATGGAGGCATATTGCTAGGATATGCCCCCATTGTCTTATAGGTGCGGGTCCCACAACTATATCCAGAACAGAGCCCTGGAGGACTCTGGTCCAGCCACCACCAAGTCAGCTCCCCACAGAAATGAATGGGAGTGTACCGGCGCATGCGCGGCCCCCGCTCCCGTTCATTCCTATGGAGCCGACGGAAATAGCAGAGCCAGTGCTCGGCTATTTTCGCCTGCCCTATAGAAAATGAATGGAGGGCAGCTGTGCATGCTCAGTGCACCCTCCTTCACTTTTGGGGCTCCGTTCTGGATATAGGTGCGGGTTCAAGTGGTGGGACCCGCACCTATAAGACAATGGGGGCATATCCTAAGGATATTCCCCCATTGTCCATCATAAGACAACCCTTTTAAACAGGTTGTCCCACAAAAAATATTCAGCATTTTTCAAACCAGCACCTGGATCATTCTGAATACTTCTGTAATTGCATGTAATTAAAAATGTTGTATAGCTGCTGAGTCATTCACTGAAATATATCTGTATAGCGCCACCTGCTGTTCTTTTTTTCTAATTTGTCTGTCCACCTCACTGAGACAGAAGCACATGTTCAGTTTCATCCTTCAACTGCCACCAGCTGCAGCAAAAAGGACACACTCCCTGAGAAAGGACACAACCCCTGAGCTGCCAACTTGAAATAAATCTAGCAGAGCAATTGCAGCAATAAATGGGAGATCTCTGGATCCAGGTGAGGTACAGGGCTGGTTCTAAGTTTGTTAGAGACTGTCATGTACTATATGATTTTTCTTTTTTACCTAGTTGAAGAGACTTGCATATGCCTCTGGTTTCAGATGGAGGCATGTCAACTTTCCTTCTATTGGATTCTGCACAAATCGAACAGAAGAAATAATGATCTTGCATGCTCGATCAAATGCCATATGTGCAAGGCTCTTGACTCCTAGAAATGTTGCTTCTAGAGGAGAATAGCTGCATAGATATGGCTTCCTCTGAAGCATGGTACTGCTGCACATAGGGGAAATGTATTAATGCTTCTACACCATATTTCCATATTAGAAAAGTGGTACATTTTGATACAAGACCTTTTTTTAGCATAAAAATAAGACTCTTCCCACTTTTAAGCCCCTTTTATAACCATTTGTGGGTCAGAGCGGAGGGTGCGGGGCAAAGCACAGGAAAAACTGGCTTCAGTTACACTAGAAACCGGGCTGGCGTAGACTTCTGATTCTGGTGCATAGGCCTGCCGAGATGTTAACAGGGTTTTCCGAGATTTTGATACTGAAGACTTATCCTCAGGATAGATCATCGGTATCTGATCGGTGGGGGTCTGACACCCGGAACCCCCGCTGATCAGCTGTTTGAGAAGGTACAAGTTCTCCTGTAAGCGCCACTGCCTTCTCGCAGCTTACCAAGCACAGCGCCGTATATTGTATAGTGGTTGTGCGTGGTATCGCGCTAAGCTCTATTCACTTCAATGGGGCTGAGCTGCTCCTGGGCCACGTGACTGATGAATGTAACGTCACTTGGACTAGAAAAAGTAGAGAGAAGGCAGCGGCGCTCCTTGGAAAGCCCTTTAAAGTGTACCTAAACTTTCAAGCAAATTTGTTTTAACTTATTGATTTTGTTTTACAAGCAAAAGCGGTCCCCACAATTTGGGCCTTCGGGAAGTGCTCTTCACTGCACTTCTATGTTCTATGGAACCTGTCTAGTACAGCGAGGAGAGAGAAGCACTATGTACGCGCTTCTCTTCCTCCGTTCTAGGGATCGAAGGGGTCTCGGCACTCACACCTCCTCCGATCTAAACTTTTGATATGTCTCATTTTAAAAAGCTAGTGACACTTTAAAAGGTTTGTCCCACAAAAAAATATTCTACAATTCTGAAACCAGCACCTGGATCTGAATTCTTTTGTAATTGTTTGTAATTAAAAATTTAGCATAGCCACAGAGTTATTTAATAAAATGTATGTATGTATTAATAAAATGTATGTATAGCGCTACCTGCTATAGGTTTTTTTTTTTTATTTCTTTCTCCTGCTCACTGAGAAGGCCGCACATGCTCAGTTTCATCCTTCACCTGCCTCCTGAGCTGTGATAGAGAGAACATGGACACGCCTCCTGAGCTGTGATAGGTAGAGCTGAGACATGCCCCTTAGCTACAGCAGAAAAGACACTCCCCTTGACCTGTCAGCTTGATATAAATCTAGCAGAGCAATGAATGGGGAGATCTGTGGATCCATGTGAGGTACAGGGCTGGTCCTAGCTTTGTTAGAAAGAGGTTGTCATGTATTATATGATGTCTGGTTTTCTTTTTTTTTTTACATAAGTCATGGGGCAGCCCCTTTAAGTTACCTCTTAATAAATTTAGTGTATTGTACACCATCATATTTAACGCAAAGTAAGAAATGTCAGTCTCCCCACAGATAGTGTCCTTGTGTCCTAGGCATGACATTTTGTGGCTGAGAGGTGCACCTTTGTTTTCCTTTTCATCATTTTCCCTTTTTAATAGCAGCAAAGCATTGACAAATTGAGCTTCTAATCTCCTCCTTGTGAGTGATTTTTTTAAATCAGACAGAGCTTCTCCTGGATCCTGCAAAGCTTGTCATGTATTTTATAAGCAGTACCAGAGAGAAGATCCTGAGCCCATCTGCGTCCTCACTCTGATCTCCCAACCTGTCAGCTCCACTATGCTGCTCTTCCTGAGGGCAATATAGTGTAGAGACATTATAGTGGCATTAAGTACTTTTAGAGCACTGACCCCCCATAGCCTGCAGCAGCGCTCTTCCACCTCCGGACGATGCTTGACTGTTTTTCCTCCTGTTGTGTATAGGAAAGAAAAATGTCAGCCATTGTCTGGGGAGCTGACAGGTTCACTTTAATAGGAACCTGACAGATCCATCAGTGTGATCGGTGATGGTGTGTCACAGATCTGCCATCCGCCACTGATAATAACTCATTACCAGTATTAACTGAGCTGTAAAATGATAATTACCACTAAAATAATCTAGTCAACCTTCCATCAGCCTCAGAAAAAATCACGGACACATCTATTTTTACGGATTGTTTGGACGGTTGGCAACTCTGGCCATGGCGTCTGTGTGAACAGAGCAACTGCCCCCCCCCCCCAACAAAAAAAAACAAACAAACAAAAAAAACAACTATTAAGAATGCAAGTAATGAATCAGACTCAGATACCTCTGTGTTATAGCCATTTCATTAGGCAACAAGCTACGGATAAAACTATTCCCTGTACAACATATTCCCGTATTTTGCTACTTTGCTGCTCATAAAAACAGCGATTCCTATGACTTTCCTTATAGGATGATGCACTTATACACAGTATTTCAGAAAGATGCCCTGAAATGAAGCTGGCCACAGTGAGTGGAGAAGCTGGAAACCCCAGCAATTTGCCGTAATCTGTGGATCAACTTTTTAGCAAGTGTTTATTTTCCTGCAGCGCCACCACAGGGTAACTGCAGCATTACATGGTGCGCCTTGAAAACCGTGGGCTGTAAATGTAATGCAGGGACAGGCTGGGTCCTCCACAGAGAGACACTGAGGTCATTTATTAATAACCCCCTGCACTGGCGGTGGATCTGCCTAAGTTATGTAGAGGCGCATCCACCGCCTGTCTAAATGTAAGCCTGGCTTAAATTAGACCATTTTCTACGCCTTAAACAGGCGTTGAAAATGATAAATGAGACGGGCCTGCCAGCCAGTCCATGCCCTCTCCTCCTTTTTTAGAACTGGAGTGAATGAGGAAGAGTCGCAGATTTCGGCGCAAATAACCTTTGTGCCGCAATCAGAGACATATAGGCGTTAGAAAACTGGCATATATCTGATAGTAAGTGACCCCCTCTCTTTATAAACCACTTTCTAAGGACCTGTGCCCACAAATGTAAGGGATCCATGCCTGTGCTGCGGACCGCCATGTGCACTCTTGGTGCAGATGTGGACCCATTGACATGTAATCTGCAAAATACAAGAAGCATGGACCCGAATTCCCATGGGAGCTGTGGGATTCCGAACCGTGTCTCTGTTCTGCAAAAGATACGACATGCCCTATCTTTTGTCGTGTTTTGCAGATCGAGGACCCATTCAAGTCAGTGGGTTTGCATCTGCACCACGGAGTGCACACAGCCAGTGCCCGTATATTGTGGTCCACAATACGGGCACGGAGCCCTAAGGTTTGTGTCAGGGGCGTAGCTAAAGGCTCATAGGCCCTGGTGCAAGAGTTCAGTTTGGGGCCCCCCTTCCCTCAGTGCTTTGTGGCCAGGGGCAGGGAAGCACAAAGGCCCCCCCAACCCTCCAATGCCCCCACTCCCCCATGACAAATTCTTGACCTAACCCCTTCCCTCCAGCCAGAGGTGTAACAACCAGCATGCACTTTCTATAATACCAGTGTCCAAGGGGTTTTGGGGCCCCTCAGGCTCCTGGGCCCAGTAGCGACTGCTACCTCTGCACCCCCTATAGCTAAGCCTCTGGTTTGTGCGCATGAGCCCTAAACCAGTTTATTGACTAGAATGAGGGAGTCCCTTTTGTGAAGCCAGGGTCATAGGGTAGGTGAACATCAGCTTTCGTAACCAGACGACCCATTTATCTTATGTGTTATGTCAGTGTGTATTGTACATATTCAAAAAACTTGCAAAGACAGTCTTTTTGTAGTGTTAGAAGTATTTTATTGTTTTATATACGGTAAAAATTACGCCTCAATAACAAAGCTCCTAATATATTTAAAGGGAGTTTCCCACCTGCGCCCACCTTCATGATTTGGGAAGGGGGGGCTGGGCAGGAAAACCCATTACATGTTAAATAGTGAGCTCAGAACTACAGAAGCATAATGAAATGTTTATGCATATAATCGTTGCCTGGCCCATAAGACTTCTCTCGCTGATTAGGCGCTCTCCATAAGGAGATATAGTATCATCCGAATCCATATGAGCCAGAAATGCATGTAGGTCTTTATGAATGAAGAGCTTATATATTGTATTCCCTCAGCGGTGCTCCAGTCATTTCTCCAGACCAGTAGCCAGGAAATTAATCTTTGTAAAACAATATTTCATTAAACATCCATAGGACTCCCAAGATGTCCTAAGTTTCTTCATGTGACGCATTTTAGTCTAGCACCACTAGGTGGCAGTGTAGGCTTTCCTTAGCGCTTCCCAATGAGCTGCTGTATGTTGGGTTCTAGCTGGGCTCCCTGCTGGGCTGTAAATGTTTACCACTACACTTACATTTTCAATAGAAATGTGCTTAAAGGTGGAACAATTTCTCGCTGGGAACAATATCCAACAACCTCGCCAAGCAACAATGCTAAGTACTCAAGCAGATACAAGGAAATGGTAGAGCGTACATGGACGTCTTTTTTGAAAATCCTCATATAAATACAGAAATATAGAACAGTGTTTAAAAGACTGAACAGTATTCAGTGGGAATAACGGTGCACGCTTCATGATTACTGCATCTTTTATGGTTTCCCGTTGCCTCCACGTACCCTGCAGACACTTCTGCGCCATTGCTGTTCGTAAAATGTATGTTCACATCTTGGTAGAACTTAGTTTTCATAGGTCTCGGGATGACATCTGAGTGTATGTGATAAACTCTTAAAGGAAGGGTGAGTAGTAAAGTGTAAAGATTATTCCGTCTGGCTCGTTCTGTCCATGTAAATGGTTTGGCTATATGAAGTAAGGAGACTTGGGACACAAGGACTTGTCATCGACACTGAGACAGAAGCAACATGTTAAGGTGGATAGTAGTAGACCCTTTATCATTACTGCCTGTATATGCGTATTAAGAGTTAAGTCCCACTGATCTTCTGCTGCGTTAGCCCGCTAATTAGCCTGTCTCTTCCTTTGGGATCTTCCAGTTGTTCCTGTTGTTTTCATCACTTGTCATCCTGTCTTCACTGACATAATGATGTGGTCACTGTCTCCCATAGAATCTGCAAAGTACCCTCCTGCTGATGTCTTTACTTACATAATAATATTAGTGGATACGTCTCTGTCTCCCATAAAATCAGCACACTCGTCCTCTGGTGATGTCTTCACTAACATAATGATATCAGTGGACAAGTCACTGTTTCCTATAATATCAGCATACCCACCTCCTGCTGCTGTCTTCACTATCATAATGATATCAATGGACAGGTGACTGTCTCCCATAGGATCAGCATATTCTCCTCCTGCTGCTGTCTTTACTAACGTAATAATTTAAGTAGACTGGTCACTGTTTCTCATAGGATCAGCATGCTCACCTCCTGCTGCTGTTTTCTTTAAATAATGATATCAGTGGACAGGTCACTATATCCCATAGAATCAGCATACTCATCTCCTGCTGTTGTCACTAACAGAATATCAGTGGGCAGGTGACTGTCTCTCATAGGATCAGCATATTCTCCTCCTGCTGCTGACTTTACTAACGTAATAATTTCAGTGGACTGGTCACTGTTTCTCATAGGATCAGCATATTCAACTCCCACCGTTATCTTCATTTACATAATGATCTCAGTGGGCTGGTCACTGTCTCCCATAGGATCAGAACACTCACCTTCGGCTGATGTCTTCACTAACATGATGATATGAGTGGACAGGTCACTGTCTCTCTTAGTACCAACATACTCGCCTCCTGCTGCTGTCTTCACTTTCATAATGATATGAGTGGGCTGATCACTGTCTCCCATATGCTATCAGCATATACACCTCCTGCTGTTGTAATATCAGTGGGCAGGTTACTGTCTCCCATAGGATCAGCAAACTCATAGGATCAGGACACTCACCTTCTGCTGATGTCTTCACTAACATGATGATATAAGTGGACGGGTCACTGTCTCTCATACTCGCTTCCTGCTGCTGTATTCATTATCATAATGATATGAGTGGGCTGATCACTGTCTCCCATATGTTATCAGCACACACACCTCCTGCTGCTGTTGTATTATCAGTGGGTGAGTTACTGTATGCCATAGGATTAGCACACTCACCTCCCGATGCTGTCTTTACTAATATAATGATATCAGTGAGCTGGTCACTGTCTCCCATAGGGTCAGCATACTCGTCTCCTGCTGCTGTCTTCAATATCATAATGATATGAGTGGGCTGGTCACTGTCTCCCATAGGATCAGCACACTCACCTTCCGATGCTGTTGTCACTAACTTACTAGTGATATCAGTGGGCTGATTACTGTCTCCCATAGGGTCAGAACGCTCACCTTATGCTGCTGTCTTCACTAACATAACAATATCGGTGGACAAGTCACTTTCTCTCACAGGATCAGCATACTCACCTCCTGCTGTTGTCATAGTTCCCACAGTTTGATTGCCAACAGTATTGGTTTGCAACCTGCAGATCCCTAACCATTGTGAAACTACAACTCCCAGCCTTCTCTGATAGCTTGTTGCTAGAAAGGATAACTAAAAGAGACATATAGTTTGATTCTCGGAGAAAAGGCAAAGAAAGCCTGATGGACATGTCCTGCTATTTGTGGTTATCATATAGACAGAACATGACAGTGCCACTGTATTGTATAGCTCTAACTTTCTACCTAAACATCAGTTTTCTTTTTTTTCCAATGTGTTTTTTATTGAAAATATATATACTTTTATATATAAATATATATTTTTTTCATTTTTAAACCAGTCAAGTACAACACATGACAGAAAAGACATCAGGGGAGGAAAAAAGAATGGGGATGGGTGGGTATTAGAAAACAGTCATATGTGGAATATGGACAATCATTATACATTAGAAAGTATTAACTTTCTCTACATGATAAATGCCCAGGGAAATATTGGGAACATAAAGTGGGTCTGGAAAAAAAAAACTGAAAGTGGCCCCATGTCATAAGCAGGTCCAAATTCACAAGAGGTGAGGCCAACAGAAGTAGGCAAGGTCAGCAATACAATAGTGCATTACGATCACACAATATCACTCCAGCACAACCGAATACCCCAGTGCAGCACAAAGTACCGCCCCAGAAGAACCAAATACCACAGTGCTGCACAAAATACTGTCCCAACGGCGCAAAATACCTCCCTATAAGTACCTGACATTCCTAGCATTAATTAACGCTAGGAGCGTAATGCCCCTTTCACACGAGCGGGAGACTCGCATGTCTCCCGCAACGCATCTACAGGGCTGGACTCGGCACTGACAGGGATCGCATAGCATTATATGCGATCCCTGTCAGTGCCGGAGTCCAGCCCTGTAGATGCATTGCGGGAGACGTGTAAGTCTCCTGCTCGTGTGAAAGGGGCATAAGGTTGTCATGAACCCGACTGGCAACTACGAGGAGGGCTTAGGCGGCCTCCTGGACAGGGTCTATGGCCAGTCTGCTCCATTTGCTGAAATGAGACATCCCCTTTAAGATAAGTGACTTTATTCTTCTCTGTGGCTGGGAGGCAGCTTTCTGCACTGGAAGCCTCCTCCGTCTGCTCTGTCGGCCATGCAAAGATAAAGTCTCAGCCCCTTTGCCTAATGAACTTTCCTTCCTGATGCTCCAGCTGATGATTTCTACAGAAGGGCCCCAGGAGTTTTCAGAAGCCCCCACAGACTGACTTATGGGTGTGTGTCCAGGGGTAGCGGCCCATTATTGATTACATTTTATAAAGGAGGACTCCAATTTATGTGAAATACCTGTGCAGCTTAACAGCTCAGCCATAGAAACGTCTGGAGCTCTAGCCGCAGGAAGGAGACCTGTAATGATGCGGAAAAAAATGTAATCAGGTCACATCTCTTGGTTCTGTGAGGCATATTGGAAAGAAACTGATAGATCTGCTGCTCTCAACTCTTTCCTTCCTAAATCCCCCCTTACACTGCAGTGCCCATGTTATAACGCTGCCTGGCTTTAGGAGCAGCAGCTTGAAGTTAGACTCCAGTGAAGAAGGTTCTGTTTAGTTGCTATGGGAAATAACTCTATCTTTTGCAATTTCTTCCTTGCAATTATATAATCCGCACAAGTATGAACTTCCCAGGAGAAAACTGCTATAGGGAGTAGAATTATAATGTCGGCGTGAAGCCAGTGGTGGAGGAGAACATTACCTCCTGCAGTAATAATAACTAGGCGGAATCGTTTGGTGCGGGTTTCTACACATTTCCACATTACTGATTTCAGAAATGATTAGCTTTAATAAATCTATAATATTATTCAAACGGCTTTGGAGGTTTTAAGCAGATATTTCTAAAGTAATAAAGCACGTGTTATATAGTTTCTTTTATCATGCGGTCCCCAAGAGCCAATGTCAGGATTTGCAGTCCTGCTGATAGCATAGAATGGCAAGTCTTCTGCTGGGAGCTTGTATGGAAGTGCACTGAGGCTGTGTGGCTCCTAGTGCGCAGTTGCATGGCCTCCACAGGCTCCTATGCACACTCTGTGGGGGAGGGGGCGTATGTACAGAAATAATAGTTACATGCTTCTAGTGGAGAACCTACGGAGTCCAATATGAAATAGGCATATATTTTTATTACCTTTCAGTTAAATCACACTCTCCCTCTGGTGGTACCTGCTGGTCTTTATTTACCTTGCTCCAGTAATTCCATGCCAAAAATCCATTTAAAGGGGTTATCACATGACTAAAATTTATATCAGACTTTATATGGTACATGACAATCTCTTTCTAACAAAGCTAGAACCAGTCCTGTACCTCACATGGATCCAGAGATCTCCTCATTTATTTCTCTGCTAGATTTATATCAAGCTGACAGCTCAAGAGGAGTGTCTTTTCTGCTGCAGCTCAGGAGGCGTGTCCATGCTCTCCCTATCACAGCTCAGGGGGGCGTGTCCATGCTCTCCCTATCACAGCTCCGGAGGCGTGTCTCAGCTCTACCTATCACAGCTCAGGAGGCAGCTGGAGGATAAAACTGAGCATGTGCAGACATCTCAGTAAGCAGGACAAAGAAATTTTAAAAAAAACAAACTGTAGGTGGCACTAAAAAGATACATTTTATTGAATACAAAAGTATTCACATCCAGGTGCTGGTTTGAAAATTGTAGAATATTTTACATGGGACAAGCTCCTTTAACTTCCAGAGCCAATCACTGGCCTCAGCAGATGCTTGTATTTAAGACACAAGACCACTGAGACTGGTGGTTGGCTGCAGAAGTATTGTGAATGCATGTGATGGCATCACTGCAGGACAAGTAAAGAAGCAGGTGAGGAATTAACAAGTGAGTAAGGGGTATCATTTATCAAACTGCCTGATATTTGGCTAGATTTTAGTTTGTTTTTTTTCTTTTAATTCCAGACAACCCCATAAAATAATAAAATTCTGTCCTCCACTGGAGCTTAGGTGTATACTGCTATCATGTGGAGTTTTAAATGTATGTATCCCCAGTAAGCATTCCTTAGTCCTGTTTTCAGGCAGCACCACAGACACTGGCAGGGAAGGACTGAGGCTGAAAGTGGCATGCGAAAAAAAATAAAACTAAAAGTGTGCCCATGTTGTAGGAAGGTCCAAATTGACAGAAGGTGGGGCCAGCAATACCACCGTGCAGCACAAAATACAGCCCCAGAAGAACCAAATACCACCGTGCAGCACAAAATACAGCCCCAGAAGAACCAAATACCACCGTGCAGCACAAAATACAGCCCCAGAAGAACCGAATACCACCGTGCAGCATCAAATAGTAGTTGCTTCCCCAAAGCTAAACCCCTGATTCTAGCATTAAAGAGGTTATCCCCTATAATGCCCCCTCTAATGCCTGGGCCCTTATACAGGTTGTACTTACCTTGCTACCCGCACCTGCATCACTTCTGATACCTGCATCTGTGTGATGGGCCCAGGCATTAGAGGGGGCATTATAGGGTTTGGACAACCCCTTTAAGCCTAAGTGCATCAGATCATTATGTACAAAGCTGGTGGCCATAAGGAGGGCTCAGGCTCTCCATGTGCATCGGCCCACCAGGAAATTTCACTGTATGGTCTATGACCAGTCCGCCCCTGGACATTGGTGGCATAGCTCGATCTTCTACCTATACCCAGTCAGTGAAGGGGGATGGGAAGGGGGCGGTTCATCTAATTTGAGCTGAGCCTCATCACCAGAAACTGTCCATGAGCAAGAGTAGTGCTGTTTTGGGAAAAAAAAAGTAGACCCCCTTTTTTTTAAAAACCTTGGCAACCTCTTTTTTCATCTATGCAGTGCGTCCTGAGCACTGTGTACACGGATGCAGCAGTGTAAAAAAAAAAAAGCCATGTTGTCCTTTACCTATATAGGCGCCTATATGTGAGGTAAAGCATAAAAATTACTAAAATGTATAATATAATTTATTGAAAAAAAACAAGTAGGTTATGCTATGTGCCCATATGCTGAGGACATGCATGTTTGTTCAGTTATGTATTATATATTATATATTTAGCCTTTTGTATGGCCTTTCTTTCACTGTAAGCTATAACAATAATTTATTTTCCACGTATCCCATGTTTTTTCCATTTTCGTTCTGTTAATATTTTCTTTATATTCGAAGACAATAAGTATTACGGACAAAACCAGACATTCTTAAAGGACACTCTAGGGTGCTCTTTCTGGGACCAGTGAAGACTTGAATGGATTAGACTCGTCAAGACTAGTCAATAGTCTGAGACTTTTATTGTAAAGGCTTGAGTGCCTGTATTAAGAAAAGTACTGTAAAAGGATTCCACAGCCAGGGTGCATTACCAGTAAAAGCTAATAAAGATGGTTTCTGAAAATAGCAGAAAACATACAGTGCCCGTACAGAAGATAAGCAATAATGCATCCGCGCCAACATACAAGCCCCTGATTCCATCAAAAGGACAACGCAAGGTTATCCGGAGAGTTCACTGACTGTGTCATAAACCCCAGGCTGAAATTCCCACAAGATGAAATATACCGTATATATGAGCGGCTGTATAAGCTCAGCTCCACATGTATTCAATATTAAAGAGCTATGCTAGCGATGCCTTAAATATTGCATTCATACACATGTAACCTAGTATTTTTTAGTTACCTGTTGTTTATTACTAATTTTAAAAAAATCCTATTTCTTTTGCGCCCCCTTTCCCAACACATTGCATTACTGAGACCAGATTGGCACTGAGTATGATTATGTTGCTGGAGTAGGTATAGCTTCCGCCATCACCCGCCATGAACTGCTGACAGTGCCTTTCATTTCCTTTAGGCCTCTTTCACACGGGCGTCACGGATTCAGTCTGGATGCGTTCCGGAAAATCCGCACGCATCCGCACCAACTCAGTTTTGACTGCGACTGTGTACGTTCGTTCAGTTTTTTCCGCGCGGATGCGAAGCGTTTTAATGCGTTTTTCACGCGCGTGATAAAAAAACTGAATGTTTACAAACAACATCTCTTAGCAACCACTTGCGTGCGGATGCAATGCGTTATTCACGCAGCCCCATTCACTTCTATGGGGCCAGGGCTGCGTGAAAAAAGCAGAATATAGAACATGCTGCGATTTTCACGCAACGGCGAACTGATGCGTGAAAATATTCACCCATGTGAAAAGTCCCATTGAAATGAATGGGTCAGGATTCAGTGCGGGTTCAATGCGTTCGCATCACGCATTGCACCCGCGCGGAAATCTCGCCCGTGTGAAAGGGGCCTTAGGGCTCATGCACATGACTGTAGTTTTTTTCCACATCCAAACTAATTTTTTGCGGATCAAATGCGGACCCATTCACTTCACAACCACCGTCTGCAATCCATATCCGCATGTCCGATCCAGAGCCTCTTAAAAAAAAAATAGAACATGTCCTATTCTTGTCCGGATAGGACATTTGTGAAAGAGTAAAAAAAATGGCTGCAGGCTCTCACCTGGTATACGTGTTTTGCGGATACGCAATTTGTAGACCGCAAAAATGACTACGACCGTGTGCATGAGCCCTACTTGTGATCTATGCTATAATGCTTGAATACATGCAGCTCTCACGCCACAACACCTTGTGACCAGTGAAAGATTTAGCTTTAGTATTTTGGTCCATGCTGTATCTGTATCCATCACTGCCAAAGGTGACCAGCAAATTTTGATTTTCTGATTACCTGTTATACATTAATAGGGGTAGGGAATTCTTTAATTGCTGCCTAGGGTTGTTGTCACCTTCTTTAAAGGGGTTTTCTGGAATTTTACTACTCTATCCTGTGGATAGGTCTTCAATATCTGATCAGTTGGGGTCCCGGTCACAGGAGTGTCAGTGCCTTCTCTATGCTTACCAAGCACAGCACTGTACATTGTATAGCGGTGTTCTTGGTATCATGCTCAGCCCTACTCACTTCTATAAGCTGGGCGTGATACCAAGCACAGCTGCTATACAATGCACAGCTATCTGGCGGACCTTCTTCCCTTTCTGCACGAGGGCGGTAGCTCACATGATACATTCAAGCACCTGCATCTCCCAGGATGCACTGCAGTTAGTTCTTATGCAGTTAGTCCTCTCCTTCATAGAAAATAGTTCCTCACATATAGCCCCAGAGATACATATTTAATGCCCTTGTGATTTCCTTCTCCAGTGTCTAGAGAGAGAGATATTTCTAGGAATTTAGGAATAGAGATGAATGAGGGGTGTCTGCACCACTTCACCTGCTTCGCTTTGAGATCACTACACCGACACTGAGAGGAGGAAGGGAGCAGGGAAGCTACTGAGCATGTCAGTCCACCACTGACTGCAGGAGAAGGTGGACCAGAATAATAAACAGCAGGGGGCGCTGCCAGAGAGGACAATGTAATGTGCATACAAAACAAACAATATTATTATCGTGCAGAAATGCCCTATTCATTGCATTCGTTGTACTTTTCATGGGATAACCCTTTAAAGCCCACTAACTATCCCTTTTTTGAGGGCTCTGCAATGAAAACTGGTCAGAGGTCTTGACCTAAAACCTGTAATATATAGTTAGATTATACCAGAAAAGCAACTAAAGGGGTATATTTCTTACAGATGCTATGCATTACGCAGAATAGGAGGCATTGGATATATATGGGAGTAGAAAATTCCAGGTTATACCTTTCCGTTTGTATATACAGGATTTATGGAGATCGCAGAACTGCCTATAGCTTTAAATTATAGAAAGCTATAAAAGTGGCTCCAATTTATGCGTTAGATCATGGAATAATATATCAGAGCTAAAATTGTATTTTTTATAGATCTGTTTTGAAGGAAACAAGAAATATGAGCGGGGAGGACAGAATATATATATATATATATATATATATATATATATATATAATTTTTTTTTTATTTATTTATTCCTTAAATTTGTGCCCTTCCATATTAGCATTTCATTTTTACGTAAAATAGATTAAATGTTTACCACACCGGGTGTTATAGAATATGTCGCGGCTGGACAAAAAATGGTCACCAGGAGGAAATCGCCCCAGCTGACCACTACTTGCTCCTTGCTTGACATGCATAGCACTGTGCATAGAGTGTGGCCATGAAGTGACTGCTGGGGGAGGGAAGGTGCCCAGCAGTGACTACTGGAGAAGAGGGGGACAGCTGTGCGGGGCAGTGGAGTCGGATTCGGGGCAATTTTTGGTTGGAGTCAGAACGGGACGGACATATGGGTCCGCATCCAATCTGCAAAAAATGTGTATCAGATGTTGGCGGAACATACGGTTGTGTGCATGAGGCCTTCGGATGTAGACCCATTCACTTCAACGGGGCCACAAAAGATGCGGACAGCACTCCATGTGCTGTCTGCATCCGGTGCGCCGTTCCGTGGCCCCGCAAACAATATAGAACATTTCCTATTCTTGTCCATCTGCAGACAAGAATAGGCATTTTTATTATGGACGCCTGTTCCACAAATTGCGAACGCACACGGACGGCATCTGTGTTTTGCGGATCGCAAAACACAGCACGTCGTGTGCATGAGGCCTTATAGTGTGAAAAATACGGTATGTTAAAATCCGATACCTCCTATTTGACAGCCTGCACATGCATATCTCTGCTCAGATTGTTTTCCACATAATCCCTTCCTATATGGTTTGCAATTTCATTTTGTTACCATGTAATCCTATGTGAAATGAATCCCCCAGTTGTGATAGGCTTCTGGCTTTCGTACAAGTTCAGCTCATTCCCATCCCTGTTCCCATATTTCCTTCCTGCGCGTTTAAGGAGGATGCACTGCTGCTTAACCCGACTGCTAATCACGCCAAACAGGTGTGTCGCCGGGTGGTATTCCTTCTGTGTAAACTATTACAATCCCGTCTTCCTCATTGTTAAATCTTCCAAAAATAGTGCGTTAACGAATGACGCGTTATACTGGTGGCCCTGTCCAAGGGATATGCAGCTTGATACTCTACAGCTGTGGGACTACAAGTCTGTGCATGCACTGGTATGGGCTGACACTGAACCAGGTGAAAAACAAGGATATAGGTGAAAGCTGTTTTTTCTGTTTGTAACGTCTTATACAGGAAGGAAACCATTACTGAATTTACCAGAATATATTAGGAAATTACTTAAAAATAACCATTCTCTAATACAATGTATTTATGGGAATCGCTCCCTTTAGCAGCTGGCACATTCTGATAATACGCAGTTGCTGGGAATTAAATCCATGCCCTAATATATTTTTGCACTTACACCAAAGGTGATCGTGCATTGTCAATTGTAGTGCTGGCCTAGAACCTACTGCATACAGCAAGTGCATTGTGAGAACTTCCCAAATAAAGGGGGTCATTTATTAGGACCAGAGTTTTAGACGCCGGTCTTAATAAAGCCCCTGCTCTGGCGGTGGATCTGCCGAAATTATGTAGAGGCGCCGGCCTCTACATAACTTCGGAAGAACCTCCGCCACTTCTAAATGTAAAACAGCTTCCTAGCTGTCTTACATTTTGACCATACCTCAACCGCAATTTAAGACCTGGCGTGAGCATGGAAAAGTTGCAGATTGCAGCGCAACTAACCGCTGCGCCACAATCTGCATCTGAAATACGTCTGATATAGGTTAAATTCAGGTTAATAAATGTTTAATTATCCCACAGAGCTGGTCAATAGAATACAGACACCATCTACAGAAGCCTGTATTCTGCTGTGGTAGTCCACTGGACAGTCTTACCCATTATATCATCCACATAATTACTGGCAGAGGTGTAGCAAAAAGCTTATGGTTCCCAGTGAAAAGTCCAGCTTGAAACTCCTCCTGTCCCTATAACCAAAGAAACCCTCACCCTGTATACATTATATGAGTAAGGGCTCATGCACACAGACGTAAAGTATTACAACTCTGTGCAACATCAGAACTGCACAAAACCATAGTATGGCTGCCGTCATACTCTGTTGGGCCCTACTGTACCTCCGTATATCTCCAATTTTGTACTGAATACTGAATCCATCAGTAAAACAATTGTGCTGGCTCTATCGCATGTTGTAGTACAGGCAATCTGAAGGAAACAGCCTCTGTAATGCAGTGCCATGCAGACCAGTGTTTAGAAGGTAGTTCTGTCATTGTGCCATTCTGATGTACCTATTTTGACTGTGATATTTGCAAAATTCCAGACACCAAAATTGTTTCAGAACCCATTACAGACCACTAAATGAAACAAGACCCCACACCAGACCCCTAAATAAAATAAGACCCTAGACTGTACCCCAATACAAATTGGGAATTCAAATCAAACCCCAAACGTAAAGGCGTTATCCCACAAAAAAATATTCTGCAGTTTTCAAACCAGCATATGGATTTGAATACTTTGCTTTACTAATTGCATGTAATTAAAAAATTTAGTATAGCCACTGAGTTATTCAATAAAATGTATCTGTATAGCGCCACCTGCTGTTTGCTTGTTTTCTTTCTTATTTCTTCGTCCGGCTCACAGATGGTCGCACATGCTCAGTTTCATCCTCCGGCTGCCTTCTCAGCTGTGATGGAGAGAGAGAGCTGCTGCAGAAAGAACACACCCTCTGAGCTGCAGCAGAAAGGATGCTTCTCTTGAGCTGTTAGCTGATATAAATCTAGTGGAGCAATTGGAGTAATGAATGTGGAGATCTCTGGATCCAGCTTTGTTACAAAGAGACTGTCATGTACTGTATGATGTCTGGTTTTCATTTTTTAAATTAATCATGGAATAACCTCGTTAAGGCGCATATACCGGTAGATGCTACGAGGAGCAGCCAATTGTCGGGAAGGAAGGGTCCATCTCCACAGTGATAGCTGCTGCTATTACTCATCCCCATAAAAAATCTTTGTTCCTGGGCAGCAAAGTGCTGTTTAGACAGCATCAGGTGATCTGTGGCACCTTTAGACGGGCAGTTTATGGGGAACGAGTGTTCATAGTAATGTTCATTCCCAATAATCGGCCCGGACATCAAGCCATGTAAATCCAGCATAATTCAGATCCCAGACCAGACTCCATCTTTGATTCAGATCCCAGACCCCCAAATTAATTCAGACACCGTTCTAGATCCCTAAATAGAGTCTCTGGGCCAGATCCCAAAACCAACTGACCAGAACACAAAACTAATTAAGACCCCAGACCAGACAAACAAAATTAATTCAGACCCAAAGCAGATCCCTTAATAAACTGAGAGCCTAGATCAGATCTGAAATTAAATTGAGACTCCAGACACACAGACACCACAATTGATTTAGTGACCAGACTCAAAATCAATGCAGATCATAGACTCCTAAATGAATTGAGACCTGAGACCAGACTTCGAAATGTATTCAGACCACAGACCAGAACCCTAAATTAATTCAGACCGTAGAACAGATTTCAAAAGCTGTTCAGACCTGGGTGAGAGGAGCGGTATTTCTTCATGCCTGGTCCTTTTGTACAGCTGGTAGGTCAGCCGCTACCATATCTGATAGCAGCTTGTCTTCGTTTTCTCTCGGTTCGTGAAGTCGAGAAAGACAGCTGGCGGACAGTTGAGTATCTATCTCCTTGTGGCGTCATCACACAATGGAAGATTACAAGGTTAGATAACACTACAAAATACTATGATTCTTGTTTAATACGATCCTAACCAAAGTGGCCATCCTGGTAAATGTCTTCATTGTCATGTATGTATTTTAGAAACGTCTACATGTCTATGCGAGGAAGCTGCCGTACTGTCACTCTGCATTACGTCTGTATTCTGGTGGTATGGACGTGTGTCAGCGCGTGTGCAGGAGGTGCTGACAGCTACCATTTAAGCTTTTAATCTTCCTGCTCTGTATCTTCACCTTTTTTTTTATTTGTGGAAACATCGCTTACTGTGCTGACAAATCCATCATTGCGCCTGAGCGTGGTATGTCCCTATTATCATAGGGTGCCATACCGTCCATGCAGACATATCACACCTTATGTACGTTATTCAGGCTTGTTTCTGGTCTTCCTCACTCTATAATTGGCTGAATTGAAGAAAGTGTTCTTGTATGTATTTACAGAGTAGCTCCAAACCATGGGTTCACTTTAAGTGTATGTTTAATAATTGCCTTCAGACCATTCCTGCACCTGGTCACACGTAGATGCACGGTTTTGTCCCTATATACATGGTTCTGTGAACTTCCCAGACTCTCTGCACTTTCCATCTCCAGCACAGTCATCTTGTGTCATTTCTACCACTTTTAAAGGCAATGTACACCTTCGAGGACAGTTTTATTTTATGATTGCATTTTACTCATTTTGGGCTAAAAATCATTTTTTCATTTGGTATTTATTAGAAATATTGGGCCGTTCTGTCACAAAGGGTTAACTGTTTTTCTAGCTGTGTGAATCATACTTTTTACTTTCACTTTGTGCCGGTCTTGTAATAAGCCTTATTTCTAAATTACTGAAAGGTCCTACAACACTTATTCAAGCCACATTCTTATCAGTAAAATAAGAATTGAGCTATAATGAGTGTTTATAAGGTCAGAGATCAGAGAAAAGGAGCCGTCAGCTGAGCTGCCTGACGGAACATAGTGAAAATACAGAGCCTGCTACTAGAGAAACTGAAAGATGCACACAGAAAGGGATTTAAAATTTTTAATATAGACCAACTGAAACAATTATTTTGAGCTCAAAATGAGTACAATACAATATTAAAAACAAATTTGCCCAAAATGTGTATCTAGCCTATAAGTCCTGATGGTGCTAGATAATATCCTGGGACATACTCATAGGTCAGCTTCAGAGGGTTACCAGCCATCTGATTGCTACCCAAATAAATTGTCAAGCAGTTCCAAAATAAAGCTGCCATACAATGCCTAAATATTAATAAATGACCATATTGAGTCAGCAGTGCCCAAATATATTGTTACCTTGACCATATTATTATGCATGGTACTCAAATAACACCTCCTGCTGCGCTTGTATGATATTATACTAAGTCATAATGTAACGCTGATAGCGCACATCCCATGTCCCCCATCTGAATGAAGCTGTGGTCACCCATGTGTGCTACCTCTCCACAGAGAAATGTAGACTCAGTGGGGATCCCAGCGGCTGGCGCCCCAGTGATCATACCCCTCTATATGGGACTGAGGATTAGTACGAGACGTGGTTGCTTGTACAGACGATACAATGTGCCTTTAAAAACAAAATGGGAGGCGCAAGTGCCTCCAGTCCTTTATTGTCCTGATCTCCAGGGTCAGACCACCAGCAATCAGTTATAGATCACCATAAATATTTCAGTAAAGCCCTTTTACTCCTATTTCTCATATTCTATTTGTGTAGTTTTATAGCATATTATGTAGTCCCTTTGAAAAGGACATGCACTTGTATTTTCGGAGCCCTTGGTGGCCTAGTTTTGTCAGTTCGGCCTATGGGTGGGCAGAGGGGGGTAAAATTGATGGTGCTGCAAAAACTACCCACTTGGTTGGTTGCGGCCAAAATATTTGGGCCAGTTGGGGCAACAATGTCATTTTGTGTGTGCCCAAATCTTTTTTTAGGGTACCTGCACAGGTTGCAGATTACACACATTTTTTTTTTTTTTTGAGCGTGGATTCTCGTGCGGAAAAACCACAGCGTAAAAAATACATAAGTCCTTCAAGTTCAACCAATGTGGATTTCAGAAAGGGCCCTTTCACACGACCGTATGCCCTCCGAGACATACGGTCCGTGAGTGGGCCATATGTCCCAGAGCGGCATCGATCGTGTGCACGGGATCGCACAGCATCATTGATTACAATGATGCTGTGCACACCGGGCCGCCCGCGGGGCTATTGTCTCGCACTCATATCAGTCATATCAGTGCGGGAAAATAGTCCCACGTTCACAGTATCATTGTAATCAATGATGCTGTGCGCTCCCGTGCACACGGTCGATGCCGCTCCAGGACATATGGCCCACTCACGTCTTGTATGTCTTGGAGGGCATACGGTCGTGTGAAAGGGCCCAAATGGTGAGATTTCTACAAATTTGCATTAAAGGGGTTGTCCAAGTTATGAAAAAAATATATAGCACTGTAAATCTGATGGGCAACAATATATAACTAAGTTCAGCAAGTTTTAGGCAAAAATCTATATTTCCTCATTTCCCTGGTTCTGTTCTGGCCTTTGTTTACCTGCAGTAATAACAATCTCAGCCCCTCCCCCTTCTCCCCCCCCTCTCTGCAAAGGGAATGAATACAAGTGCTGAGTGACATGTCTGCCTGCTGGAATACTCAGCAGCATGTTGTATGTGTAGGACTACAAGTCCCAGCTGTACAATGACACTGCTGATACACACAGGAAATTCTCCCTACCTGTTCTTGTGCAATACAATTCCTCTATAGCTCCTTGCCCAGCATTTGTCTCCTCTCACTGCTGCAGCTACTGTTTGTTGTAAAGCCTTGAGCCCTCAGTGTGTTCTGGCTGAAGGGGTTAATGTTTTATCTGAAGGAATCCAGGGAGAGAGAAGATAGCAGGAGCCCGGCAAAGAAAGGGGGTGTGGCCAGTGACGTCTCGTGTACAGACTGTTATCTGAACTCTGAGGCTTGTACACGAAACATCACAGAGCAGAGAGATAAGGTGACATCACAGGTCATGTGACCCTCAGTCAACTCTGAGAAACCAGCAGCTTTAGAAACACAAAGTATATGGGAAAGTTGTTATACCTGACAAGTTAGAAACATATAAAGAACAAAAAAATAACTCGGACAACCCCTTTAATGTCATTTACTTCATCTAACTGTTCAATATTCCTGCTGTGACCACGTCCTGAGGAAGTCTATTCCACAGATTTACAGTTCATACAGTAACGAAGCCTTGAGTTCTTAACTTTTTCCTCTCTATACGGGGGTGTTGCCCTCTTGTCTTTTGAGGGAGTTTTACATAGAACAGCCTTTCACCATATTTTTTGTACGGCAGATTTATATATTTGTACAGGTTAATCGTGTCCCCACTTAGACATCTCTTCTCAAGACTTAATAAATTAAATCTGTCCTCATCATAACTAAGACCCTCCATGTATGAGATTAGACAAATCCCATGTACATTTTGGGGGTCATTTATCAAACAGAAATATGCCTAAATTAGGTGTATTTTGGGTGCAGATTGCGGCGTATAGATCCTTTGTGTTGCAATCTGCGACTTCTCCCCACTCACACCAGGTCTAAAAAAGTGGGCAGGGAAGGGGACAGGCTGGAATTTACCATTTTCTACTGTTTAAGGCGTAGAAAATGGTCTAAATGTAAGACCGCTCGGAAGCTGTCTAACATTTAGAAGTGGCGGTGGATCCGCTGATGTTATGTAGAGGCCGGCGCCTCTTCATAACTCCGGCGGATCCACCGCCAAGTATTAGGGTTATTAAGACCAGCGTCTAAATTAGCGGTCTTTATAAATGTGCCCCTTTGGGTTTTTTGAGGCGGAAATTGACCTGCCGTACAGATTTTGAAATCCACAGCATGTCAGTACTTTGTACGGATTTCACGCTTTTGGATGTAAGGGTGAGATTGCGGGAAGTTCACGCCAGTAACACATGCAGAGTTTGGTGCAGATTTGGTGCTGAAACGCACAGAAAGCCGCACAGATTTTCTCTTTGTAAGCCTGCCCCTGTGTGCAGGTAGCCTTATAAAACCGCATACAGTACTGCAGATTCAGTAAAATGCTCATAGGTACCAGCGGCTCATTGTTTCATAATATTTAGCTCGCTGTATTGGAGCAATTTCAATATCCCGGGTTGTGATAAGCAATTATGGTGACAACGCTTTTCCATGAAAGACAGGCCGCATTGTGGTGTTTTCTTTTGCCTTTCTTGTCGTGGTGGTAGCTGCAGCTGAATGGCGGACATTATACTGCTGACAGCCACAAAGGACTCACAATTTTCTTATTTAGCTCAAGAGGTAAAATGATTGTCTTTGGCCTGCGGGTCTCACCATCTGAAATTCAAGTACATTCAGATATGACATGTAAGGATATTAAGCGCCACCAAGCACAAGGCTGCGTGCTGATTGCTTATAATAATACAAGTCATGTTACTCAGAGGCGGTTGGCGGTAATATGTTTTTTTTTTTCTTTCCCTCTAGTTGTATGTCATTGATATAATATACGAGTTTCAATCTGAAACAAAGAGAATCGCATCTAATTATCCTGATATTCTGATGACCTTCACTAATGCTCAGATGACGTCATGTCTTCCCACATGTGTTGCTGAGGTGGACAGTGTGAGGCTCATTTTCAAACTTAAAGGGGTTTTCCAGTTTACTTCAACATCCCTTAAAATATCATTAATAAAGGTCACTGTAATTTAGTAATGTATTTCTTTTACCTTTATCGCTCCTGTCTCCTGTTCTGGGCTGTGATCACATGACTATGTCCATGCAGCTCTTTCTTATTTCCTGTATGATATGTCCATGGGCGGGGCAGCAATAGGGGAGTGTCTATGTCACAAGCTGGGTGGGAGGACCTATAAACTAGCTGTGTGTTATTAGGGGCGGTGCTGGAGCTGTGGCAGAGAAAGGAGAAGTGCATCATGGGTTTGGTTGGATACAGGAACAGGAAGTTCTACATACAGGATGGAAAAAAAACCTACAGGGATTTATTTACATGGTGAAAATGAGTCAGAAAAGCCTAAATTGAAAATAAAAAAACATGGGGAAGATGTACATGAGGTAAGCAGAAAATAAAAAAGAACACCTGGAAATATTGATGCATATATAAACTGCTAGTGGTGCTTGGTCAACGGCCACACGACCACAGTAGTGCCCCCTTTATTTTAGGTTCTGCAGCAGGGTATATGTTGACGCGGGGTGACATTAATACTGCGTGGCATCTCCCCTTGCTGCCATACAGGCTGCCACTCTGGAATGGTAATGGTCATACAGATGCTGGATATCCTCCAAAGCTCTTTCAACTTGACCCGTAGTTCAGCAAAGGTGGTGGTTGGCCGCTGTGTATGGGTGATCTGTTGCCCCTTCAAATCTCAGACATTCTCAATGGGGGAGAGAACTGCTGGAGACTCTGGGGAGCACATTGTGAAGTACAGGCAGTGTATGGACGACATTATTTTCTTGGAATACCACTTCTCCTATCTGACTCCAAAAATGCAGTAGAACTGATTCCATGATGTCTTGGACATACTGGAGGCTGATCAATGTTTCCTCCACGAATACCAGATAGGAGCGGACATGGTAGCTCATGGCACCCCACACCATGACACCTGCTGCTGGTCCTGTGTGTCTCCGCACTATGCCAATTTGAATCCCATGTAAATAAACCATCATTTACATGGAACTTTTTGATGGCAGCCCCTCCTTTCAGCTAGCAGTTTGGGTTCACAGGTGCAGTTCATGTTGTACTTGTGGCATGGTTTGGCACCTCTCCTGACATGTCTGTTTCATTAAACAGTTTTGGAGCATCTATTCTGGAGCATCTATTCTTATTACTCTATGTTGTGCATTTCCTCTATTATACCTCCTAGACGTTTATGAATAAAAGTGCAGCTAAGGCTTCTTTCACACAAGAGAGTTTTCCGTGCAGGTGTAATGCGTGATGTGAACGCACAGCACCCGCACTGAATCCTGACCCATTCATTCCAATGGGTCTGTGTACATGAGCATTTTTTTCACGCATCAGTTCTGCGTTGCGTAAAAAAAACGCAGCATGTTCTATATTCTTCAGTTCTTCACGCAGCCCTGGCCCCATAAAAGTGAATGGGGCTTCAGTGAAAAATGCATTGCATCCTGAAGCAAGTGCAGATTCAATGCGTTTTTCACTGATGGTTGCTAGGAGATGTTGTTTGTAAACCTTCAGTTTTTTATCACGCGCATGAAAAATGCAACAAAACACATCGGAAAAAACTGAACAACTGAACGCAATCGCAGACAAAACTGACTGAACTTGCTTGCAAAATGGGGCGAGCTTCAGTGAACGCATCCTGAGCCAATCCGTATAGTTCGTGTGAAAGAGGCCTAAGTGTTCCCAGTGGTGGTGGGGTTTTCCTTGCACAATCTCACACTATTTAAAGGGTTTCTGTCACCAGTTTTTTCAGTATGAATCAGGCTGACATTAGAGATGTGCTAATGTCACCTGATTCCAAATATATATCTGTTTTATTTACTGGTGCCCCCATTTTTATATAAAATGAACTTTTATTTTATGCTAATAAGGCTTCTAGGTGCAAGGGGCGTTACCCCTGCTCCTAGAGGCTCTGTTGATTGACAGGACCAGGCAGAGAAGAAACACTCCATTCACCATAGCTTGCAAGGACCTTCAATGATGTCATGACCATGTGATCAGTCACATGGTTAGGATCACACAAACAGCCTGTCTCCTCCTAAACCATGTGACTGATCACATGGTCATGACATCATTGAAGGTCCTTGCAAGCTATGGTGAATGGAGTGTTTCTTCTCTGCCTGGTCCTGTCAATCAACAGAGCCTCTAGGAGCAGAGGTAACGCCCCTTGCACCTAGAGGCCTTATTAGCATAAAATAAAAGTTCATTTTATATAAAAATGGGGGCACCAGTAAATAAAACAGATATATGTTTGGAATCAGGTGACATTAGCACATCTCTAATGTCAGCCTGATTCATACCGAAAAAACTGGTGACAGAAACCCTTTAATTAGTGCCACTAATGTTAAGCCTTATTCACACGCCAGTGATTCACGGACGTGTGCTGTACATGTTCTTCACGGACAGGACACACCCCCATTCACTTTAATCTGTGTATTCACACATTAGTGTTTTACCATGGTCCGTGATTTTTGCATGGAAGCTTGCTCTTTTGTCTTTGTTCATGGATTCATTGCGCTCATTATAGTCTATGGGTCCGTGAAAACCACGTAGGCAACACGGATGCCATCTGCATTTCATCCGTGTATCAAGAATCATTAGGAAGAGATGCTTTGAAAATTATTTCTCAGCTGCACAGTGTCTGTGAAACACGGATGATACACGCAGCAAAAAACGGACACAGGGATCCTTCACGGGCATCTTCACGGAGGCATCACTGACCACCTTTTGAGCAGGGACACGGATGTGTGAATGAGGCTTTAGACTGTGCAGGGACACACTCCCAACTGGTAAAACACTTCTACTGGTAAAAACTTCTAGTATGATTAATGGAGGAATATCCCAATATAGCATTATGAGAAAAAGATGACTCCAGAATTTTTATTACTTGGGGAATACAAGTAGTTACTAAAACATACATGTCAGGAGAGGGGACAGGTTCTCTTGAAAGGTATGTGATTTTACCTTGGTGCATTCTTACAACTAAGGCTACTTTCACACTAGCGTTTTTAAATTCCGGTATTGAGTTCCGTCATAGGGGCTCAATACCGGAAAAAAACGCTTCAGTTTTGTCCCCATTTATTGTCAATGGGGACAAAACTGAACTGAAGACAACGGAGGCTCCTGAAAGCATTCAGTTCTGTCTTCAGACCGGAGAACAAACCGCAGCATGCTGTGGTTTTCTCTCCGGTCCAAGCATCCGCACCAAGACGGATCCGGAATGACCCCCAATGCAAGTCAATGGGGATGGATCCGTTTGGTGTGACACACCAGTAATCCGGATCTGTCCTCCATTGACTTGCAATGGGGGGGTCATTCCGGATCCGGCTACACAGAAATACATACATACATACTCACATACTCCAGGCAGGGACGCCGGCAGCATGTCTTCACGCGCCTCCTGCGCGCAGCTATGACGTTTCCCCACTGCGCCCAGCAGAGGGCGCTGTGGGGAATTGTCATCACTGCGCGCAGGAGGCGCGTGAAGACGTGCTGCCGGCGTCCCGGGCTGGAGTATGTAAGTATGTATGTGTTTGTGTGTGTATGTCTGTATGTATTTCTGTCCCAATGTCTGTCAACATGTGTGGGGCCGGAGCGCTGCTCCAGCTCCACACATGTATCAGCGGCAGCACGGATCCGTTGGCACCCTTTAGGTGCCGGATCCGTGCTGCCGCTAGTGTGAAAGAGGCCTTAGAACAGCTGCACAGGTAATTCAGGGGCAAAAGGAGAAAAATGTGCAAATTTACTGGATTCAACCTTTTGAGAAAGAGGCCCATACTGTACAGAGTGTATCTTGAACCAGCGACCACTCAATAGGTGTCCCTGAAAAATAGAAAAAAAAAAAAGTTGGGTCACAAAACATGATGAAAATAAGCCCGAAGTCCACCTGCTCTGTTTAATTAGTGGACGCCTTCCCCGGTTTTGGGTTTCCTTCCCCTTTGTGCTGAACATAAAGAAAGCCTAGACTTAGCAGGCAGCATGTGCCACAGACATCTTGGCAGCAGGATAAGACGGCCGCGTACCCAAATTTGAAGGTGTTTTGTTTTTCTCCTCCTTTTGCAGAATATGCTCGGCACTTGACAGACGTCTGAATGCGCATTGTCTTCAGATTCAAATTGCAAAGTAGTTTCTGGGTGTAAAAATTCTGCAGCAGCTGCTCAATAAAAAGGCATAAGCTCGGAATAAAAAAAAAAAAAAAACAGACGCCCAATTACAGCGATTTCTTTGAGGCGAGATATTTGCTTATAAGGTGAAACATTTGTCTTTTCGAAAAAACGTTCCTCTTTGCCTCTTAATTCCTTTTTAAGGGGGCGCGCGTTGCATAATCTTTGGATATTGTGTGGTCTGCCTTTCAGCTCCCGGAGGAATAGTAGAAGGGTATTGCTGTCGAACTGTTCATTTTCTAGGCCCACCCAGTTTGCTATTGAGAAGTCAGAGGAGTAATCCCCTCTTTATGAAACAGCAGGCATCGCCGTCCTAATGTAGATTCAACGTTTTTTGTTTTTTTTCTTCTTTTAATTTACAGGGCCAGTGGCGGAGTGACGTCTTCAGTGGACAAGGGACCATGATTCATTGCTCCGGAGTAATTTATGATGGTCCATGGATCAATGGCCGTCCTGCTGGTATGCATTTTATTACGCTATCCAATTATGAATAAAGAAGAAAAAAAAAAAACACGGTAAACTTAATGCACCGGCACTTTTTATTGATTATTATACGGGATATCTTTGGTCTGTAATGTTCTCTGTGGAACTCTGGCGGGACTCTCTGACCTTACGGCAGGCACGGCTCTAGTTAAAATAGGGTACTGGAAAAGAAAAAAAAAGGAAATAAGACGCCAAGGAAAATAGAGTAAAATTAGGCTTGCCGAGACTGCATCTTAATAGGAAGAGAGAGTGACAAGGCTTTTTAGTTTTATTTCAAAGGAACTCTCGCTTTTGTTGCAACCGGTTACAAATCCTAACCATCTGTTGTGGGTGTACGGGATTAGAGAGAGACTAAAGGCAAAGGATTGTGCTCTAATAATATAGATTATTTGTGTGTCAATGGCAGGTGTGTAAAAAAATGATAATACCTTGTATTTGCCGTACAGATATTAATGAGAAAGAGCGAAAGATCGGCTGAACCGCACGGAAAGACACGTTTCTTTTCATGTCAGAATTCACTATGTTGTACGTGCAGTTTATAAAGCGGCTGCAGTGATTTGCTTGAAAGGCAATTATTAATAAATACTATATATTATTTTTTTCTTGCTGCCTTTTGGTAATTTTTTTTTTAAAAAGGTTTTTTTAAAAAGGACATTAGAAAATAAAGGTTATTTTCTACCAAAAAGGGCCCCACTCTTGTCTGTAGGCTGTGCCTTAATTGGCAGCTCTGCTCCGCTGGTGCCTGATATTGAAATTCAGCCTTGTTGATTTGGATCGTACTGAACTGCAGTACCAGGCATAGCCTGTAGACAGCCGTGGTGCTGTTTCCGGAAGAAAGCAGCATGTTTTTCAAGTACATAGCACTACAGGTCTCGGCATGATCTAATCATTTCTATGGCAGGTGTGCATGCTGGTAGTTGTAGTTTCACACCAGCTGGAGTGCCAAAGATGCTAACCCCTGTACTAGTCTATTGCAGACCTTTTAAAGAAGTTGTTTGGTTAAGAAAACCCATTTTAAAATATATGATTAGGGTGTTCTTATTGAAATTGTGGGGGTGTTACAAAAGTGATTGTGTAACCACTGTGTCAACCGAACAGATTTTACTTGGTGATATTTCTAAGGGTTTTCCTGGCAGTTCCCTGGTCTTCACTCTTCAACTCCTATACAAGGATCTGGACTTTGCTGCAGAGCAACCACCAGGTCACTACCTCCTGGAGTAGTCTTTGATTGACAGCTGACCCATAGGCGTCAAGAGACACTGATGCAGAGCACCGAGGGATCAGGCAGAACAGGAGTCAATGATAGGCCGAGATCAAGGCAGGAAAAGTATGTGCAATCCGATAAACAGCCCAAGGTCCTGGCAGGTAGCCCAGGATCAGTACAGACATCAGGAGAAGGTCAGACAGTGCAGGGTCAAAGCCGGGAAACAGGCAGAATTTGGTACACAGGCAGGCAAATATATAACATCACACCTTTGCAGAACAGTAGTGGAGTAGAACCTATTGCTCAGGTACTTTCCCACATGGTGACCAGCCTTTGACTGGTGAAGATTAGGGCACTCTGGCTGTTTAAGGGTCGAGAGATGCACAGGAAGAGGAGAGAGGGAGGCAGTTCAAAGCTGCCACGTCTTCTTTGTACTTCATGTCTCCTCATGAACTCCATTTCTACAGAGATTCAGCTGAAGATCATATTAAACTGTATTCAGGATCAGAGGAGGATCAGGCAGCTCTTTACCTCAGTGTTGTGAAGTATCTTGTCCTCCTATGCGATTAGGACAGGTTTTGTGTGTACTAATAGGACGGCGGCCATTTTATTTCCCCTGATTATTGCTCCCTAGACAATATGAGCCATTATAACTAATGAAAGGTATTTGGGAATATATTTATAATAAAGTAATATTTAGGTATTTTCATTTTCTTAAATCCTGGAGAACCACCCCTTTAAGAACATTAGAAGCCACCTCTGAGCTCTCTGACTTGTATGAACATATCTGTTCTATCTATAATGTCACAGTTTCCACAGTTTCTGAGTAATGTTTTTCATACTCATTACAACATAAAATAGTCATTTGAAATACCTAGAAAGATGGAAGCGCTACATTATTCAATTATTCGGCAGGGAGTTCACAGTAATAACCAGAGTACAAGTCAGATCTGAAGTAAGACTGGCACGTCAATGTGAATAATTGAATGTTTTGTGGGCACAGCAGAGAGGTTTATGAGGAGTGGTTACATAAAGCATGCCAAACACAGACACATGAAATAAACAGCGGAGAAGGAACATGGGAAAATGGAAAACAATGCAAAGATTAATGCCCGAGCTTATCATAAATGGAAGGAAAGTTTTGCTGTAATTTGGCAGCAGAATCTTACAATATGCTGGCAGGAAATAGATCTTTCCTTTCACTCTTTAATTCTTGACAGTCATTAGCCGGGCACTGGGGGCCTGATCACTGTAGCTTACATGAACAGCTCTTTCATGCACGGATATGGAGAATTGTATACACTTGGGGAGATGGTCTTCTCTACTCATTAGTGGTTACTTGTTGCTGTGCAAAAACATATAAAAGTAAAGCAAAATTGTCTTATCCACAATGTCTGCATCACTGGGACCATTTGTGAAGGGAATGCTCAGTTATATTGGCACCTAAGGCTACGTTCACATCAGGCTTTAGAATTCTGGCAGGCTATTCTGGCAGAAGAACAACGTGCCAGAGTTCACCGTATCTGGCATACCCTGATAATGCCCAGAACCACCGGATCCCCAATTGACTACAATTGGATCTGACAGGGATCTGGCCTCTTTCCGGCATAAATGCCAAAAACATCCAGGTAAAAAGTTGGGCATGGAGGACTTATTGTCCTGCCAAAAGCCGGCATTTATGCCATAAAGCAACTGTATCCTATTGTAGTCAGTGGGGATCCAGTGGTTCCCAGCCTTATCTGGTTATGCCGGATACGGTGAACTCCGGCAAGCCGTTCCTCTGCTGGAGCAGACTTCTAGATTCATGAATGTAACCTAAGAACTTCATGATGACTGTAGTACACAGAATGGAGTACAAGTAGCCGCAAGCTACTCCAGGTACACTAGTCATCAAACAGTGAGTGTCGTGTTGAAGAATATGACTCTTCTTAGAGGGGTTGTCTGTTATTTTTATATTGATGACCTATCCTCCGGAAAAGCCATTTTAAGTACCAAAAAGGCTTTTTAGGTTTCTGCCAAATTTTCCCCTTTATAAACATCAACTATGATAACTTCATTTTTCTTGACAGTTTATCTGGTGAGTGTTTGATAAATATAATGTTAAAAGGGGTTTTTGAGGAGTAAAATATTGATGAAATATCCTTAGGTCATCAATATCAGATCAGTGGGGGTCCGTCTCCCGGCACCCCCACCATTCAGCTTTTTGAAGAGGCCGCAGTGCTCTTACTAGGCCTGTGACATCGTGTTTGTCGGACACATGGCCTTTTTTGCAGCTCAGTCTCATTCAAGTGAATGGGCCTGCACTGCAATACCAAACACAGCCACTATATGAGCTATGGCGCTGTGCATGGTATACTGTGAGAAGACAGCTGATCAGTGGGGATGCAGGGAGTTGGACCCCTACCAATCTAATATTGATGACCTATCCTGAGGCTAGATCATCAATATTATACTCCTGGAAAAGTCAGAACACACTGACACATGTATAAATCTGCAGGGCTTTCCTAACCATGCAGCTTTCCTTACAAAAGGCATATTTATGAAACACTTTTATTGATACAAATATTAGAAAATGGGTCAATCTCCTTATTGTGTCCCATAATGTAAGTACAGACAAGGGTGTACTCACAGGGTAAAGACCGAGGGGCCAAGGTAGTGGACAAAATACCAAATTATTGTGTAATCATGTATAGTTCAATACACTAGACAAAAGATATTGAGCGGTATAAAACTATCATCAATGTCAGGATATATATGGAATCAGATACTCAAGTACTCTCGGATCACTTGTTCAGATGCCACATACAAATTTCATAGCCAAAGTCCAAGAAGCAGTGTACAAGTAAAAGGATAGCCACTCCAGTCTTTTAAAGAGTCACCCTAGAAATCCCTATTTTCTCATGCCTTCCTAAAAGCTGAGGTATTGCCCCAACAAGGGCGCCCCCGCTCGCTGTTGTTTAAATCCTATGAAGCCCTGATACACCCTACATATCTTATCCCACGTATGTTGTCTCTGTAGTCAGACGTTCCACTATTTTCTTGTCTGTTGATTTGGAATAAAGAAGCAGAGACCAGTCTGAACCTGGAAACACCAGGATGTCAGTGGGGGGATTGGTGTGGTCACACCAGGAGCATCAGGTCCTGCTGCCTTCAGTACAGAGCAAGTGTCCTACATAGTTTACCCCTTTTTAACAACTGTTCTTTTAACCCATTCTGGTGCTATTTAGTGCATCTGGTGGTATTTCTTACTTCTTCTAAGTGGGGGCACTAGAGTGGCAGTGGTGTTAACTCCACAACAAGGGACCTTCAGGTTGGACTGTAACTTCCCCCGCCATGCGTGGGGATTATTTGCAATGAACTGTAAAATCTATATAGATTTTTACATGTTTTTCATGGTGTGTTGCTAATAGGCCTTTATGTAAATCCAATAGCTCTGAGGATAATAGGGTGCGTTAAGTCATGGCAGTCAAATCCTTATGTAAAGTACAGTAGTATTTTGTGACGTTTTGCTCCAGCAGAGGGTGTTAGATCCTTAGTCAGGACAATCAGGGAAGAAGGTTTGGCTTGAACATGAAGTAGGTGTGCTGTCAGTGCACCTGAGAGCAGAACTGTGGGCTGAGTGCAGAGAAGCTGTGTACAGAGATGTAGCCTGCCAGAAGGACAAGGGCGTCTGGCATACGGGACAACTGATATCAATGTTAGTAAGAGCCTGTTGCTGAATCTATACAGTGGGGAAAAAAGTATTTAGTCAGCCACCAATTGTGCAAGTTCTCCCACTTAAAAAGATGAGAGATGCCTGTAATTGACATCATAGGTAGACCTCAACTATGAGAACAAATCCAGAAAATCACATTGTCTGATTTTTAAAGAATTTATTTGCAAATTATGCTGGAAAATAAGTATTTGGTCACCTACAAACAAGCAAGATTTCTGGCTCTCACAGACCTGTAACTGCTTCTTTAAGAGGCTCCTCTGTCCTCCACTCATTACCTGTAGTAATGGCACCTGTTTGTTATCAGTATAAAAGACACCTGTCCACAACCTCAAACAGTCACACTCCAAACTCCACTATGGTGAAGACCAAAGAGCTGTTGAAGGACACCAGAAACATAATTGTAGACCTGCACCAGGCCGGGAAGACTGAATCTGCAATAGGCAAGCAGCTTGGTGTGAAGAAATCAACTGTGGGAGCAATAATTAAAAAATGGAAGACATACAAGACCACTGATAATCTCCCTCAATCAGGGGCTCCACGCAAGATCTCACCCCGTGGGGTCAAACAAGGACTGTGAGCAAAAATCCCAGAACTACACGGGGGACCTAGTGAATGACCTGCAGAAAGCTGGGACCAATGTAACAAAGGCTACCGTCAGTAACACACTACGCCGCCAGGGATCCTGCAGTGCCAGACGTGTCCCCCATATCCGGGCCCGTCTGAAGTTTGCTAGACAGCATTTGGATGTCCCAGAAGAGTATTGGGAGAATGTCATATGGTCAGATGAAATCAAAGAAGAACTGTTTGGTAGAAACACAACTCGTCGTGTTTGGAGGAGAGTGAATGCTGAGTTGCATCCAAAGAACACCATACCTACTGTGAAGCATGGGGGTGGCAACATCATGCTTTGGGGCTGTTTCTCTGCAAAGGGACCAGAAGGACTGATCCGTGTACATGAAAGAATGAATGGGGCCATGTATCGTGAGATTTTGAGTGCAAACCTCCTTCCATCAGCAAGGGCATTGGAGATGAAACATGGCTGGGTCTTTAAGCATGACAATGATTCCAATCACACCGCCAGGGCAACGAAGGAGTGGCTTCATAAAAAGAAGCATTTCAAGGTCCTGGAATGGCCTAGCCAGTCTCCAGATCTCAACCCCATAGAAAACCTTTGGAGGGAGTTGAAAGTCCGTGTTGCCCAGCGACAGCCCCAAAACATCACTGCTCTAGAGGAGATCTGCATGGAGGAATGGGCCAACATACCAGCAACAGTGTGTGCCAACCTTGTGAAGACTTACAGAAAACATTTGACCTCTGTCATTGCCAACAAAGGATATATAACAGAGTCTTGAGATGAACTTTTGTTATTGACCAAATACTTATTTTCCACCATAATTTGCAAATAAATTCTTTAAAAATCGGACAATGTGATTTTCTGGATTTGTTTTCTCATTTTGTCTCTCATAGTTGAGGTCTGCTTATGATGTCAATTACAGGCCTCTCTCATCTTTTTAAGTGGGAGAACTTGCACAATTGGTGGCTGTGACTTTTTTTCCCCACTGTATGCTCTAGTCCCCAGTTTTACAAGTGCACTGTTCAATAGGCCGTAGAGATTAGTTAGTTTTGTTGCCAGCATGTAGAAACGACTTTAAATTCTTATTTTTTAAACCTTTGGGTTTGCACTTGGGAGATTTGCCTGTTGCACTGTTAGACTTTGTTTGCTGTATACCATCTGGCAAAGAGCTAGTTAATTGCAACTACCACCTTAGTCAAATTGTCACACAAAATAGGGCCAGTTATAAGATCCTTTCAGTGGCAGATGATATAGTGCTGTGAACTTAGTGTGAGTGACATAGTGACATATGCCATAGATGACTACTGGAGATAGAATGGGTCAGCTGGATGATGTCATAGCACAGATCATTGATATAATGAAATAACTGTGAGCGTGCCTGGCAAACTCTGTGTAACATCTTTGCATTAATAATTTCTTTAGACCAGTAGATGATCTTGCATGTTTTACAGTAATCTCTAAGAATGGACCTCATATGTTTGTTGAGAACTTTCAATGGCAGGATGTAGAAGATAATGCTTCAAAATACATCTTATACTCATCGTTACTGTCTGCCTGGATCATGTTAAAACCTTCTAATGTAGGTTGTTTTGCGGATGCCAGATGTCCTACTGAACATAATGCTCTGTGGAGTAGCCATTTTACTTTTAAAGGGGTTGTCTCAAATCAGACATTGGTGACATATCTCTAGGATATTCCATCAATGTCAGACAGGTGTGGTTCCAACTTCTGTGACCCGCTCCTTCCTTCAAAACAGACTCTCCAAAGTGAAGGACGCACCACTGAAGCACAGGCAAGGGAGCCAAGCTGAGGGAGTTCCGAATAAAGCTGACCACTGGCTCGGCTATTTCTGCCAGTTCCATAGAGGAGAATGGTGAGGTGGCCATGCATGTGCGGTGTGCTCGCCAATAATTTCTATAGGATTTTCTAGCGTGGTTGCTCTGCTATGCATGCATGGTGTGCTCTTCTTCACGTTCTGGAGATAAGTAAATGTTCCTGCACAGTCTGGCAGTGTCCAACTAGTACTGACAATCAGTTCTTAGGGTTAAGGCTTGTTCACAATCATCGATAGGAAAGGTCATTGCTAGGAAAGGTGATACGAATTTCAAAACTTTATAAATACCCAGACTGCTAACCTTGTTCGAAAACACAGCAGCCATGTCTTCTTCGAAGCTGCTTCCCAACACTCTGAAAATGAAAATGATTGAGGCCCACAAAGCAGGAGAAGGCTATAAGAAGATAGCAAAACGTTTTCAGGTTGCCATTTCCTCAGTTTGAAATGTAATTTAGAAATGGCAGTTAACAGGAACAGTAGAGGTCAAGAGATGGTCTGGAAGACCAAGAAAGATCGTCAACTTCTTTAAAGGGGTTATCCTGTAATTATTTTTGATGACCTATCCTCAGGACCTCCGCCGATCAGCTGCTAGAAGAAGCCGGCACTCTGTGAGTGCCGCGGCCTCTTCCTAGGTCATGTGACCTCACTGTCACATGGCCTACTTGCAGCTTAAACCCATTGAAGTGAGTGGGGCTGAGCTGCAATACCAAGCACAGCCACTATACTATGTATGGTGCTGTGCTTGGTGAGCTGCAGGGAACTGATCAGCAGGAGTGCCAGGTCTCGAACCCCCGCCGATCTTAAAATGATGACCTATCCTGGGGATAGGTCATTATTATTCATCACTGAATAACCAACCCTTTTAACTGTTCACAGTAACAGTAATTTTGACCAGGGGTGCCCAAACCTTTGCATGCCACAGTATGTCAGTTTTATGTAATGTCTATGTCTCTAAGCTTCAATATGCAAATAGAACTTCTTTTTCCTGACCTTAGAAGCCTCAACATTGGGTTTGCAGGTCTTGCTTGACTCATTGTATTTTGAGGCCATGGTCTATTGATGTGCAAGTCTTATGAGATCTTCTCTCCAGCTTTTCCAACTGGAATCTTTGATCAAACCTAGAGCCCTCATGGGGCAAATATTTATTACCTCCATCCAACCAGTTTGACTGTGAGTTGTGTCCCTGTGATCACTGTTTCATCCCATTATTATCTGGGACTATGAAAGTTTTACACCAGTCTGGGCAACTACTTCACACTGCCCTCAGGAAATAACCTCCACTAAAACTTGACAAAATGTAATAGTTACTGGCTATTATATACAGAAAATAAATCATTCCTTCTTCTGGACCTCATTCTTTCCCTGGCTGAGGTCTGTAAATCACGTCACGGAGCTGAAATTTTGTTTCTACAGTGGGTTTCAGTTAAGCTGCATGCAACACTTCAGTCATTTATCTTGTAAATGTGACTTATGACTATCACCAGATGTGGAATACTTCCCAGTGCCAGACAGCCTAACCCTCCAGAGACTGTAATTACTATATCCCATGTGCTCACTGTCAACACGCTGCAGTAGACGGTACTAGTATCTGAACGTGGGAGCCATGTTTGACTGGCTGGAAGATGGGGCACACCTAAGAATGTCAGCTCTCTATATCTATAAAGCTGTCTGGGAAGTATGCAGAATATGTCATTGTACACGCTTCTCATAATGAAGGTCAATCATCTCTGGGAAATACATGATGGCTTATTGCTGTCAATTCAGATCTTCTCCCCCACCTGCTGGTTTGTGGAGATCCTGCAGCCAAGTTATATCTGGAGAATACAGATGTAGATGTAGGTGACCCTTTCGGGAAATATGAGCAAAATGGATTCCTACCTTGAAACAAACTTAAAACAATGTCTGTACTTGTTCCTGTGTTGTCCCCGTGTGTAAAGTTGTTTAACCTTTTAAGGAAAGGGGCATTTTTCTTTATCTGTGTTTTTGTTTTTTCCTCCTCGCCTTCCAAGAGCCACAATGTCTTACATTTTCTGTTCACATAGCCATACGGGGGCTTATTTTTTGCACGAAAAGTTGTGATTTATATAACGGCACCATTTAATTTACCATATCTTTTATTGGAAAATGTGACAAAAATTCTTTGTGGTGTGAAATTGAAAGAAAAACCCTCAATTCCACCAAGGTTTTTTTAAATGTTTTTATTACTACGTTCACTATGCACTAAAAATGACACAATGACCTTATTCTGTAGGTGAGTACGGGTATGGTGATGCCAAGTATATGTATTTTTTTAATTAGTTTTACTACTTTAAAAAAAATAAAAACCTTTAAATAAATAAAAATTGTCTTTGCAGCGCTGCATTCTGACATCCATAACCTTTTTAGGTCTACAGAGCTATGTGAGGCTGTGTTTTTTATTGGTATTCTTTTGGGGTGCATGCAACTTTTTGATCACTTTTTAATTCAACTTTTTATGGGGACAAGGTGACCAAAAGTTGCAAATCATGCATTATTTTTTTGTTTTTTGGGGTTTTTTTTTGCATTCACCATGCTGGAAAAATATTTTATACTTAAATAGTTAGGATATTTTTGGACGCAGCGGTACAAATTATGTTTTTTTGATTGTTCATTTTTATTGTAAAACTGGGAAAGGTAAGTTAGATTATTAATATTATTGTATCTTTTTATCTTTAAAAAAACTTTAAATTTTTTCTTTTTTACTATCATTTTTAGTCCCCTTAGTGGACTCGAATATGTGATCTTCTGATCACTTGTACTATAGACTGCAGCAAAATGCTACTGCAGTCTATGAGATTGTTACAGGCTGCCTGTCAAGCTGTGGCTCAGACATCGTGTTAACAGGCAGCTCGCTATGACTGTCTTGGGAGCCTTCACAGCAACGGATCAGAGCCCTGAGATTTTTGGATTGGAGGAGAGAGGAAACTGCTCAGATGCTGCTGTCACGATTGACTGTTGCATCTAAGGGGTTAAAGGAGATATCCAGGAATTTATAATAATGTTCCTGTCCTCAGAATAGGTCATCATTATCACAATGGCGGGGTCCAAATTCTGGCTCCAACATTGATCAGCTGTATCATTGAGCCACTGTGCTCACTGGAGTCCTGGTGAATGCCGTACATAGTATAATGGCAGCGATATTTCAGCTAAGCCCCATTCACTTGAATGGGGCTGAGCTGCAATTGGGCCATGTGACTGATGTGCGGTGACATCACATGGCCTAGCGAGAGCCTGCAGTGCTCATGGAGCACTGGCTACTTCTAGCAGCTGATCGGCAGGGGTCATGGGGACAGGTCATCAATATAAATTCCCGAATAACCTCTTTAAATGACTAGGATCAGAGTTATCACTGATCTTGTTAATTGCGGCCAGGTATCTGCTGTATTATACATCTAGCACCCACCACATATGATGCGTGCTCAGCTCACTAACCTGCATGAAAATGCTGTACATGTACACCATTTTGCGTTAAGGGCTTATAGCTTTCATGACTTATTTTGGTCTTCTAAGGCTGAGTTCACACAGAGTTTTTACAGTGTGGAATTTAGCTCGGATTCTATAGCAAAGCACGTCACAGCAAAGGAGAAGGCGAGCTGTTTTTTCTCTCTGGCTGTGACACGCTCCGCTGCGATTGGACCGCGGCACAGCCAGGGAGAAGGACACGTCCACTAAGACGTTCTGGTGTCTCCTCCTCCTTGTACTGATGCTCAGTATTAACATACTGGGTGCGAAAACTGCAGGGGGGGACAGTGGGGCAAGAGAGAACAATGATGGCAGCATCAGTGGGGAGTACCCCGCAAGTAAGTAAGGTACTTGCGGGGTAAAAAAAAAAAATACATGAAATGTCCTCTTTAAGTTTTCCAATTTGTCCGTAAAAAGTGTTGGCTGTCCATGATTTGGGGATAAGATGTCCTGAAATAAGAAAAATTCTGGTTAGCAACACTGGACACAGATGTGTGAATTAGGCCTGAGAGTATGTTATGTACAATGTGCAGAGATAGACAGATAGTCTGAGACACTTCCCCTTGGCCCTCAGAAAAACCATACAATGTGCAGAGATAGTCTGAGACACCCCCCCTTGGCCCTCAGAAAGGCCAGTGCCAGTACCCAGCTGCTATGTCATTGGTGCAGGTGCAGCTGACTCCAGCAATACTCAGAAAATCAGTAGCTGGACAACCACCTGAATACCATGAAGTCTTGAAGTCAGCAGAGTACCAAGGCCCAATTCAAAATTCCTGGAAAATCAGATGCTGCAGCTGAAATGTGAGATTTAATCTAATTCCGCTCTGGATATTCCAGAACCAGGCTTTTTACATCTAAGAGGGGAGTTTCACACCGCATATATGCTGTTCAAGATCTCTAGAAAGCTGTGTGATAGTCCCATGGTCCCCTTCTGACTCTCATTCTTCCCATTCTTCCCCACTCAGTAGCATCATTATATGAATACAGTATATGAATCTCGTAGTACTTCTTTTATTTTCGAGGGATGTGTTTTATATAATGGCTTATTTTACAGAAATAAGGTTTACATGAATAGTCTTTTTCTTTATTTTTACTGAGTCAGTCATTGAAAACATCAGCCAATAAAACAAACCATTGAAGCCTTAGGTCTCTAGAGCTTGCAATCTAAAGGAGCTGAATGACAACGAGACATTGGTTAGCAGCGTTTGTTATGTACGCTACGGCAGGCACCCGGCATAGAAGTATAAAATAATGATCTATGACTAAATCAATTATTAAATTTTGTTCCACTCGAAAAGGAATTTGTATTACAGACTTCCATTTTCTTTGTCATTTTCTTGTCAGTTTCCTGAATAAAATTCTACTTTAATGCGCGTCTCTATGAACCGTATGGTACTATTTCTCCTGGTGGAGAGTGCCGAGTAGGCATAAAAGAGTCTTATAGGCCATGCAATGCTCGTCTGGGAAAAAGGGTATGCAAATTAGCACTTTAAAAAAAATGATGCCACTAGATGTAAGGTGGCCATCCTATAAGTCAATGCTCGACCTCGTAAACAGGCCTTGAAACATAACTTAGGATTTGTTATAGTGGCGGTTCACTTGTTGCGCACAGATGCCAGCTGAATTTGTGCTGTTGTATTTAATGGTGGTTCATGCTAATACTGTTCCATGCATCCTGTCCTCGGCTACTTGGTGTGAATTAGGCCACTGTGCTTAGGACCTCACCTGTTTGGCACTGCCTCTTCGTTGTGTTTGTGCACCTCTTCGTATCATGTCTCCCTTTGCTTTAGTATATAGTTCCTGAGTAGTGTTAAGTGAACTTCTGTTTAGTTCGGCATACAAGTTTTGGGTTCGGTTATCTAAGAATTCCGATATGGATTCTGCTACCACGGACCATAAGTTATGGTCCATGGTAGCGGAATCCATTGCGGAATTCTTAGATAACCCGAACCTGAACCTTGTACGCCGAACTTGAAAACAGAAGTTTGCTCAACACTGTTCCTGTGCTTGTGCCCTATCCTGGCTGTGCGATCTGATTCTCTTGGATCTTTTCATGTTCTGTCTGTGTCTGGATTTTAAGTCAGCTCCTCTAAGTTTGGATCTGTTCACTGTTTGAAAGTATCTGTGTAGTTTTTTTTGGGGGGGCAATGTTCTTGAGTCTGTTCCGTGTGTGGTCTGAAATCTGTTTTACTTCTGTTTGCCAATGAATTCCCTAGTTCTGGTTGTTGTCTGATCTGCCTTGCCAAGTTTCTGTACCTGGAGCTGCTATGTCTCCAATGTGTTCTGTGTTTGTTCCGTCTTGCTAAGTTTCTTCCTATGTGTCTGCTATGTCTGAACTGTGTCGTGTCTGTTCCGTGCATGTTCTTTGCATGTTTGTTATCAGTCTGGTTCTGCCTGGCTCTGTCAATGATCTTGCTTGTGCTTCTGGTGCCTTAGTTATTCTGACCTGTTCTGTCAACTACCAACTAGACTGAGACTAGTCGAAGACGTATTGGCTTGGTGGCTTCCCTGCAGCAAAGTTCAGTTCTCTGTATAGGGGTTAAAGGGTGAATACCAGGGGGCTGTTGGGATAACACTTTCAGGTCTAGCTCAATGCCAGATGGATTACTTGGCACAGTGGTTCCACACCCATTGTCCATAACAGGATTATAGCCAGGCCAGTTCCTCATCTACAGGCAGTTTTGAGGTGATTGCCTTTGTATTCAATCTGGTGGGTGCTATTTCTCCTTGTAGATAGTGCCTAGTAGGTATAAGGAGTCTTATAGGTCATGCAATGCTCCTCTGGAAAAAAAGAGGCATGTAAAAGTAATAATTTGCATATTCAGTTACATGCCATGCATTGGCAGTATAATTTGACTTGACTGCAGAAAAATAATTTAGAAAAGTTTATAAAATCCATATTATAATAACTAACTAATGATTCTAATAACCATATATGCATATTATATTGTCTTTATAACATTTGCTGTTGTTTAATGTGAAATCTATATATTTTAGATGTTGCTAAGAAGATTACTATCTTGGGAGAAGACATAATAGAAGTTGTTCAAGGTTCTCCGACCACATTCCATGTACAATTGAGGAAAGAGGATGATGAAATTGCCGAAAGTAAGGAGTCTGATTAACTAATTTTACTCCCAGGACCATGAGCCAGATTTGAACCAAGAATTTCTCAAAATAACTTTTAAACTGAGCCTTTCAGGAAATTAATGCTGCCCTAACCATGGGCAACATGACCCTCTAACTGAGGGATGCTAAGAAGAATGCATCTTCAGCGTTCTGCTGAACACTGAAGACATTTTATAACTGTGTGATGCAGAGGCTTCTCAGCCTGCCTCAACTCTCCCTAACCTGTAACAATCATGTGACAAATCAATTTACCTGTGGCCCACGTTAATCACTAGCAGTGCTGCCCTCTACGTGCTCAGCATGTCTCTGGTTAACGCTGGGAAGATATAGAGAGGAGTGGGGCTGCAGCGATCAGCGCTGACAGTAAGTATACAGGAACATAGTACAATTACTGTCAACACTGAAAATTACAGCCCTGCTACACTCAATATCTTTCCAGTGCTAACAACAGCATGTCACATCACTTTTAGTAAGCTCTATTTCACATTTAGGGAGACAGGACTGGGGTGAGGGAGCAGAGACTGGAGCATGGAGACCAGAGGCAGGCTGAGACCTCATTGATGACTATCATAGAGTTTTCTAGGCATGTTCTGTAACCTATGCAGAGGTCAGGGGGGAGTAGATAAGCTGTGATATTGTCTATTGTGAATAGTGGATCCTGTGTTATCTCTATATAGGTAATATCTGTCATTCCCTTTGAAAGCAGCCTGCTCTGCACTGATGATATCCAAAAGACTGAAGGAGATTTGTCAACAGATATAATACATTCACTTATCTTTCAGGACCAGATTTACCTATAGGCAATGTAGACCTGTGAATATAGGCTGCCCTAAGGGCAAATTTAACATGTTAGTACTTCTAAATAATATGACCTCATATGTCATAATCATTGACATGTACTAAATAAGCTTCCTTTCCCTGCCAAAAACATCTGTTCTCTTTTATGATGGATATTTTGAGTATTAAGATAAATTGTGTGTATGGGGGGGGGGTTGGGATTACATGTCAGAAGCATTTAGAGGTCAGCTGTGAATTAAATGAATATAATATTGTAATATTTCACGTGTACATATAGCAGTTAATTGCTCTATTACTTTAGGTATGCAAATTAGCTTTAGCTACAGTTACATTCTACAAAGAAAATACTCGAGCCGTACTTTTTGAGATTATATGTCCTAATTTACATCATTTAGCTAATTAATGGTTCACATTCTCTAGTTAGTCTCACAGAAATCATTAGAATATATTTCTTTTTTTGATGATTAATTCATTTTAATTACTTTTATGTGCAAAGCAAATCCAAAAAGTCCAGGCCATGTAGAATATCCTCTCTATTAAAGGCACATACAGCACAATGTACTGGCGCAATCAATTGATTTACATCAGTGCAGTATTAAAGCACTATAGTAGACCCGTTAAAGGTAAAGTTCTCTTAATTACTTCCAAATTTACCATACTGAAGGTTTGAGTAGACAGAGGGCCCACTGCTTCTCTGTTGCCTAAAGGCCCAGAAACTCTAAGAGCTGGCTCTGCTAATACAATATTATAAAAGTAACCCAAAAACTGAAGTCACAAGTGCAGGACCCACATGAACAGAGCAGAGTATAGGTACTAATACAGAAAGTATATTGGAAATTTGTCTTTTCATTATCCAATGAATAAGCCATAATCACTGAAAAAGGAATACCCCGTAAAGTTACATCCATAGAGATGTAAAACCCTTGGCCGTATGTTATGCTGTGAATTTCACCCTGGAGCGGAAGTGCAGATGCAGACAGCACACGGTGTGCTGTCGGCATCTTTTGCAGCCCCATTGCGGAACGGATGCGGACCCATTTTGCGGACGTGTGAATGGACCCTTAAATGACAATTCAGACAAAATGGCTAATCTCTGCTGTGATCTGTGACCTAGTCAGGGCTTAGACTGATGAGTGCATGAATGACTCCATTGGAAAGAAGGCATCACGGTGGATCAACTTTTCGGAAAGATATCTGATAGCTGCCACACTCATTTGTTTCACAAAAAGGCCTTGATGGTCAGAAGGTCTCTAGTGTATGGTCAGCTTTAAAGGGTTTCTGTCACCAGATCTGGGCATATTAAACAGGATGACATTTGCAATGTGCAAATGTCACCTGATGCCCAATCTGGTATTAATTTTTTTATTGGTGCCCCCGTTTTTGATAAAAATGATGTTTTATTTTATGCTAATTAGGCTTATTAGGTGCAAGGGGCGGTTACCCTGCACCTAGTAAGCTCCGTTTGCCCACCTGCGGTCACGCCTACCTTGTCTTGATTGACAGGGCCAGGCAGCTTGTTCGATCCTCTGCCGGCCCTGTGCGCGATTCAAATCCCGCGCCTGCGCCGTGTGGAATAAAATCGGCGCAGGCGCAGTGAGCGGCACTGGCCGCCGGGAGCCGGCGTCAGAGTACACGCTGACGTCATCGGCGCAGGCGCAGTGAGGTAGCCGGGAGCCCGGCAGCCAGCGCCGCTCACTGCGCCTGCGCCGATTTTATTCCACACGGTGCAGGCGCGGGATTTGAATCGCGCACAGGGCCGGCAGAGGATCAAACAAGCTGCCTGGCCCTGTCAATCAAGACAAGGTAGGCGTGACCGCAGGTGGGCAAACGGAGCTTACTAGGTGCAGGGTAACCGCCCCTTGCACCTAGTAAGCCTAATTAGCATAAAATAAAACATCATTTTTATCAAAAACGGGGGCACCAATAGAAAAATTAATACCAGATTGGGCATCAGGTGACATTTGCACATTGCAAATGTCATCCTGTTTAACATGCCCAGATCTGGTGACAGAAACCCTTTAAAGGGAATCTGTCACCAAATACCAGTAGCTAAAACCATCAAAGCTGAAGCCTTTAGCTATGCCCTTGGAAGGCACCTTCACTAAATATTGTGGTACCTGATGTAATGTAAAACCAGAAAATGGCTACTGCTGCAAGAAAAGGGTAAATTCATTCAAAGGAAGCAGGTAGCAGTAGTAAAAGTTGTAATTTAATCTATAAAGGATTTGACTTTCACCTCACTGCATCTAACCTGCTACCCCTGCAGCCCTCAACATGATCCTACTGTAAACCAAGTGATTTCTAAGTGCTGATTTATTAGCGACGTTAAAGAAATGTTTTAAAATCTCCATCGTAAAGTCAATCCCCCCCCGTTTTCTTTATGACAGCGCCAGGAAAGAAAACTTCTATCTGTGCATCGTCTCTGCCTCACTTGGCACTTTTGTTTCTCACTGATGCTCACAAGGTAATAGCGGTTTAAACCTTGGCATTACTCTCATTTATGACTTTCTTTTTATACTATTATAGAGAGCTGTAAAATGTAAAACCTACACTGTAACTCCACAGCCGTAAATGTCGGCATGGTCGATTGTGCTTCAGATCTGCAAATTGACATCAACATTTCCTGTTCTTCGCCTTTGTCTTCACACGCCGTTAACAATCTTCAAATTTACTTTATTAAACGGAAGAAATTAAAATGAAGCAAAGCCTTCATTTTCACAACGTGCGCTTCGGCGTTTCATTTTCCACATATTGAATGGCTAGCGGAGTTACATTTCATGTAACCGTAGATTACCACGGAGGATACGTCAGGCCCTCTGTATTAGGCCCTCGAGAGGTTTCAGATACATTTGATAAATGGACGTTATCCACCTGCAGATTGTCCTCACTCCAAAGGAATTTGTGTAATCCAGACACAGAACGGCGCGACCGAAATGACATTTGACAAAAACGTCTTTAGGCGACACATAGGTCATTCGATGTATTCTTTCCATATGGAATATGACAGCTGGCCTTGAAAAATAAAGCTCTACCTGAAAATTAGAAACGACGTGGGGAATGATCTGGTTTTCGTCTTAACTTTCCATTACAGTATTAGTCACACTCTACTTAGAGACAGAGGGGGTCATTTATCAAACTGGTGTAAAGTAGAACTGGCTTAGTTGCCCATAACAACCAATCAGATTCCTCCTTTCATTTTTTACAGCTCCTTTTGAAACTGAAAGGTGGAATCTGATTGGTTGCTGTGGGGAACTAAGCCAGTTCTACTTTACACCAGTTTGATAAATGACCCAATAGAGCTCCTCAACGTCATACTCCTGATCTGCTTAAAGGACATCTGTCAGCAGATTTGTACCTATGGACCTGGCTGACCTGTTACATGTGCACTTGGCAGCTGAAGGCATCTGTGTTGGTCCCATGTTCATATGTGTCCACATTGCTAAGAAAACTGATGTTTTACTATATGAAAATTAGTATCTAGGAGCAATGGTAGCATTGGCATTACACCTAGAAGCTCAGCTCTCTCTGTAACTGCCGCTCTCTCTGCACTTTAATAGACAGGGCCAGACAGTGTAATCGTCAGCCAGTTTCATAGGTACAAATCTGCTGACAGATGCCTTTTAAGAGGATTTCCATCCATACTTGCCACTTATCAGTAATTGAAAGGGTTTGTCCAGTTTCCGATATTGATGACCTATCCTCAGAATAAGTCATCAATATCATATCTGCAAGGGTTCTACTCCTGTTCTCTTCACTGTATCCCTGCTTGCCGACGACATTGCAGCGGTGAGCAGTGTAATTACAGCTCCTCCATCCGATTCACTTGAATGAGGCCATTCAAGTGCATGGGACGCCATAGTTGGTGTTACACTCACTCACCACTGCAGTGTTGATGGCGAGCAGGTAAACAGTGGAGAGAAGGCAGCGCTCATACAAGAGCGCAGTGGTCTCTTAATGCAGCTGATTGTTGGAGGTGCCGGGAGTTGGATCCCTGACAATGTGACATTGATGACATATCCTCAGGATAGGTCGATTGAAAACTGACTAACCCCTTTTAGATCTGTTAGAGGCACATTTATTAAGACCAACATTTAAGATGCTGGAGTTATGAAGAGGTGCCGGCCTCTACATAACTTCGTTGACTCCTTCCACCTCTTCTAAATGTAAGACAGCTTCCGAGCTGTCTTACATTTAGACCATTTTGTACGCCTAATCCAGGCTTAGAAAATGATGAATGAGACAGGCCTACCTGCCCACCCCTTCCCCGCCCACACCATGCCAACTGTTTTTAGATCTGGTGTAAGTGGCAGATTGAGATGGAGAGTGTGATATGTGAGGGATTCTCTTTCCTCATTCGTGCGATCAGTGGGGAGGTCTCAGCACTTAGACCTCCAGAGATCAAAACCTCTATCACATATCAAAAGTTTTCTGACAGCTCAGTGACCCTTTATATGCTGCCAGGGCTAATGGAGAAAGTCTGTGAAGCCTGCTTACCCTTCCCACATGAGTATGTATGCAGGATGAGCTGTCGGTTACTGTGTGTGGGTGGGGATAAGCAGGACTCACAGCTCTTCCCTATCCTAGTCCTGGCAGCATTTGAAGGGAAACTGCACAAGGCAGCATGCTATAGAGCAGGAGGAGCTGAGCAGATTGATGTAATGTTTTATGGGGAAAGATTCAGTAAATCCTATAATTTATTCATTTAAATTCCTGCTTTTTCTAACCTGATAACTCATGTAGTTCTAATGTTTTTTTCAAGTTTTCCTGATTATTTTCATATAAAACTATATATCAATCTGCTCAGCTCCTCCTGCTCTATCACGTGCTGCCTGCACTGTATTTTACCGGTGATAGGTTCGCTTTAAACAGATTTTTATTTGAAAGTTCTGAATTAAATTATAAAAAACAACATATCCCTGAGTTTACTTTTGTGTTTACCATCCCTCGATCCAATTATCTTCTCATGTAAATCCAGCGGCATTCCCAAGTGTTTGGCATCTGGGGTGGGTCCTTTCTCTGGCACCCTCCCATACTTTAAAACATTGTGCCCCCTCACTATAGTTATGCCCCCATTGTGCCCCCCTCACAGTAGTAATGCCCTCATTGCGCCCCTCCACCATAGTTATGCCCACATTGTTACCCCTCATAGCAGTTATGCCCTCTCTGTGCCACTTCACAGTAGTAGTGCCCTCTCTGTGCCCTTTCACAGTAGTAGTGCCCTCTCTGTGCCCCCTTCACAGTAGTTGTGCCCTCTCTGTGCCCCCTTCACAGTAGTAGTGCCCTCTCTGTGCCCCCTTCACAGTAGTAATGTCCTCTTTATGCCCCCTTCAAAGTAGTAATGTCCTCTCTGTGCCCCCTTCACAGTAGTAATGTCCTCTCTGTGCCCCCTTCACAGTAGTAATGTCCTCTCTGTGCCCCTTCACAATAGTAATGTCCTCTCTGTGCCCTCTTCACAGTAATGTCCTCTCTGTTACCACTTCACAGTAGTAATGCCCTCTCTTTGCCCTTCAGTACGTGAAAGGACTGCCAGCTCCCCGGTGCTCTACCAATGAGCCCTTCCATCTGTATTGATGCAAGCGCTCATTGCATCTGGCACCCCACTGAGAGCTGGCACCCGATGCGCACCTACAAACCATCAGCTGTGGTCTATGTCCGTGAATGAGTTAAAGGGCACATAGTCAGGTACCTGGTGTCCAGTTGTTTTATCACCTACTCAAGCTCCAGTCTGTGGTCTACAACTAGGTCTGAGAGCAGGATCTGAAAGTGCAGGATGAGTGTGGATAAGGAGGTTCTTCAGCAGCTGAGGTGTGTACTTTGAGGTTCTGTAGCAGCTGAGGTGTGTATTATGAGGTTCTGCAGCAACTGAGGTGTCTGTAATAAAGTTCTGCAGCATCTGAGGAGTGTATTGTGAGGTTCTGCAGCAGCTGAGTAGTTTATTATAAGTATCCTATGTGTGTACTTCAAGTTTAACTATAAAAAACCCTTTTATTTGCATTGATCTATCTAGTGCATACTCTAGAGCAGGGGTGGGGAACCTCCGGCCCGTGGGCCACACACTGCCTGCAGGATCATTTCATGTGGCCCTGGCTCCCTACCCCCTTGCCAGTGCATACAGTGCAAATGCTAATGACTGCTTTCATTATGGAAGCGGTCATTAGCATGCGAAAGGCACAAGAAGGTGAGAACAGCGCTGCACTGGCTGTACTCACCTTCCCTGGTCTTCTTCTGGACACTGCTCTGTGTCCTGACACATACAGTGTCAGGACGTAGTGCATATAGGCGCACACTATGACCTGACGCTGTGCGCCGTCAGGTCACAATACAGAATGGTAGGAAGAAGACCAGGGAAGGTGAGTGAATATGCAAAGTGGCAGCGCTGTCTGGAGCTGGGAGGGAGGGTCTCATCTGAGGCTGATGGAGACTTTGCAGGTCTGATTGGGCTGATCCAGGCTATTGAAGGCTGGGGAGGGTCTGATGGGGGTCTGATCTGAGGCTGGGGGGGTCTGATGGTGGTTTCATCTGAGGCTTGGGGGTTCTAATGGGGATGTGGTCTGAGGCTGATGTAGGTTGGAGAGGCTGATCGGAGGCTAATGGAGGCTGGGGAGAGTCTGATTGGGGACAAAGGCAGGGACAGTTCCGAAGCCAGAGTCAGGGAGAGTGAAAGCTGGGTGAACCCCTCTCTGGACCCCCCTAGGATGAGCTTGGCTGCCAATAATGCCAAATAAAGAACTAAATATATAACATTCTGAACTTAAAAATTAGACTGCTATATTTGACCAAAATGGTGCCTGTACTATGTATAATATATATAGTGCAGGCGCCATTTTGTGCTGCAAAAATACAGCGCTCTGAATTTTTTAAAATTGAAGCGCAATTTCTGTTACTTACCCCTAAGTCAATTATATGTTTGACCAAATATAGCCGTCAAATTTTTAAGTTGAGAATTTTGTACGGCCCCCTGAACTATGTTACAAATATCTAAATGGCCCTCGGCAGCAAAAAGGTTCCCCACCTCTGTACTAGAGGAATACATGTGAAGAATGTTACAACATACAGTACATGTGGTCGGAGGCAGTGACATACTTAACTGTTGACGCATATGGTGGTATACGTCACGAATAGGCCTTTTCTCTATATACCGTACTTTTGTATGAAATCGCGTAGTCTACTGTCCTAAAACTGTATACAGGCAAGAAGCACTTCTTGGCTTAGTCCAGTAGCCTTATGGATACATTCCGCATTTCGTTATTATACGTATATAAGTCACTTTCTGCTCTCATTTAGCAATTCTGCAGGATTTTGTGCTTTATGACATATATGAATGGTGTGGAAGGGAAATGGTGCCTCAGAGAGTATCAAGAACTAAAGTTCACTCATTGATTATTCAAAACTGAACATGTGATATTTTTGTTTGGCCCTCAGAATCAGTTCCTCTGATGGGCCACGTGCACCCCAGTCCGACACTGCCCAGGATAGGGATATGGTTATTAACCAGCATCGAGATGAGAGGTTCATTTTGATTTTTGCCTTGTTGCCTTCGCTTGTCTAGGTTGATTGGCAAATACCGCAACTTGTGTGAGACCTCTACAAGGTTGAGAAATGTGCCGTCTGTGAGGGAACAAAGACGCACAAACTTATTGGATATAAATAGGAGACAATACCTTGCTGACTGTACGGAAAAGAATGCATACCACAGCTCCCAGCTTATGACGCAATAATGTGCCTTCCTGACATGATATTATTGACCTCTGAGAACCATCTCTACAGTCATCCATAAAGGCATATAAACAATGTATGGCCTTGAGATGCTTGTTTGTGGGAACCTTGTTAAGCTTGTCCTTGGCGAATGCCACAATGGAGTTCTGTGCTCAGAAAGAATGATCACATCTAGCTTGCAAATAATAGTTTTATCAACGTCCTAAATGTTTCCCTCACATATTCAGTAGCTTTAGATGCCATCCAAGACTAAATAACAGGGCGTGTGGTTTGGTGGGTTTGCAAATATGAGTAGTCTTGTGTAGGTATTGCTTTTGTAAATCATGAAAAATAATAATATACCTAGCAGTTTTCTTAAAAATGTATAGGTCCTCCAATGCTGCACATGTTTTATGGCATGGTCATAATGTAATTAAAGGGGCTTTCCAGGTGTTCAGTGTTGATAGCCTACCCTCGGGATAGGTCATCAGTATCTGATTGGTGGAGATCTGACTCCTGGCACCTCTGCCAATCAGCTCTTTGAAGAACAGTTGCAACCTTCTCAGGACATGCCAAGCACGGTGCCAAAAAAAAAAAAGAAAATTCCACTTTCAGGCAGTCACATGGAGCTCTACATCTCTCTGACGGCCCCCTCACATGGTGGATTTTACAGCGCAATTTTGTTCCGGACAGCAGTGCCAAAATTTCGCCAAAAACCCACCAGCAGCCTTGTCCTTTCTGCCTCCCATTCATTTCAGTGGGAAGCAGCGCTAAGGATCGTGGAGCTGTAGCTTATAGCCACAACCACGCTGAGAAGAGACATGTCCGTTCTCAGCTCATCATCTGCTGTGTGACACACACTTCAGGCCCAACTTAGTTAAGCATCTGAACCACTTTCCAGGGCTGTGGAGTCGGTAAGCCAAAGCCCCGACTCCGACTCCTCAATTTCCCCTTACCCCGACTCCGACTCCCTCATACATGGAGCATGTTTAAGTGATAACTTTAAACAAATTTGCATAAAATCAATAGTACAGATAAGTCATGACAAAAACAGTTTGTAATCTATCAGGCTTCTCTGGGTACAGCTCACTTAGGGCCTAATCAGAGGCGTAGCTAGAGGTTCAGCACATGGGGGGGCGAAACATACTTGAGTGGGCCCCCCACTTATTGGCTTCCCAAACGCACGTTTCCAACTTCACAGGCACATACTACTAGTTGTGGTTATAATACTGTATTAGCAAGATGACTATATAAACTGCTAGATCATCTATGCTGTTAAGTACAGTACAATAGACTTTCTACATACTCTACTCTAAATACTCTACCACATAATGCAGTAAAATATAGGATTAATAGGAGTAAAAAAAGGGGACTCCTATGTTAAAGGAAATCTGTCCCCAGCTTTTACATCACTAAACTAACAGTCCCTTGCCTCCATCAGACCTCAGATCAGCTTAATGTGCCCCCATCAGACCTCAGATCAGCGTATTGTGCCCCCATCAGACCTCAGATCAGCGTATTGTACCCTCATCAGACCTCAGATCAGCAGAATGTGCCCCCATCAGACCTCAGATCAGCGTCTTGTGCCCATCAGACCTCAGATCAGCAGAGTACCCATCAGATTCAGCAATAGAATGTGCCCCATCAGACCTCAGATCAGCAGAATGTTCCCCATCACCTCAGATCAGCAGAATGTGCCCCCATCAGACCTCAGATCGGCTTAATGTGCCCCCATCAGACCTCAGATCAGCAGAATGTGCCCCATCAGACCTCAGATCAGCTTAATGTGCCCCCATCAGACCTCAGATCAGCAGAATGTACCCCCATCAGACCTTAGATCAGCAGAATGTGCCCCCATCAGACCTCAGATCATCAGAATGTGCCCCCATCAGACTCCATAATGGAAGCGCTCACTTGTATTCGCCTGATTGTACTAAGGCCATCCCTGCTGGGCCCCCCCCAGAGGTATTGGGCCCGGAGCATCGCCTCCCCTGCCCCCCCCCCCCCCAGTAGCTACGCCTCTGGGCCTGATGTATGAAAACTGTCTAGGTCTAAGACTTTTTTTGTTGCCCATAGCAACCAATCAGAGCTCCCCTTTTATTTCGCCAGAGCACTATATGAAATGAAAGGGGAGCTCTGATTGGTTGCTAAGGGCAACAAAGAAACTTCTACACCTAGACAGTTTTCATACATAAGGCTCTAGGTGTTTTACATCAGCAGATAGAAGCCATGAGAGCAGCTAACCTCTCCAAACATGAGCTCAGAGGAAACATAAAGCATACAGAGAGAACATGCACTGGACATAAAGGGCAGTACACAGTCTCAACTAAATCTCAACTAAAAGCCTAAATCCTTAGATCAGGAATAGAACAGACATTTATAGGACATTTCATCATTTTCACAAATTCTTATAAAAATATATTCAGCACTGAAATAAATGTACTAATTCATTATATATTTTCGGAGTCGGAGTCGGACCATTTTATACCGACTCCGACTCCACCAAAATCTTGACCGACTCTGACTCCGACTCCACAGCCCTGCCACTTTCCTCTAAGGACTTGCTCTCTCTGTGCAGGTGATCTCCCTTTCGGCTCCATATGGGCGTGTGTCAAGTCTCTCAACCTCCAATTCACCACTGCCACATCCTCCAGTCCCTGGCTTCCACCTCTATTTAGAGGGACAAGCTTGCTAGTGTCGGTGACCTGGTCTTGGCCTATTCACTACCCAACCCCTCAGGACCTCACAGGGGTCACCTGCACTTCTCCCAATGGTGCCAAACCTCCTCCCTTTTTGGGACCTCCTTTGCTACCTCTTGTTAGTGTGGCGGTGCACACCATGTTCATCCCTAGTTAGCACCAGGCTCTTCTGTGCAGGGCCAGTCTTAACCAACCTTACTTTCATTCCTTTGGTCACCTATGCATTCTGTATTCAGGATTTTTTCCTTCTGAAAGTATGGCTTCAAAGGTGCCTAGTGGAGGTGAGACAATATGGTGTCATCGGGAGTGCCTACAACTAACATAGTAACATAGTTTATAAGGCTGAAAAAAGACATCTGTCCATCCAGTTCTACCTGTTATCCTACAAGTTGATCCAGAAAAGGCAAAAAACCCCTGTGAGGTAGAAGCCAATTTTCCTCACTTTAGGGTAAAAATTCCTTCCTGACTCCAATCAGGCAATCAGAATAACTCCTGCAGTGGCGTAGCTATCAGGGAAGCAGGGGAAGCAACTGCTTCGGGACCCGAGCTCAGAATGGGGCCCCAGAGCAGTGCTGAATGTTTTTATTAGATCTTGGGCTGCCCTTACACACAGTTGCTGCACTTTATAGAAGAGGATGCCACTTACAGCAGCAGCGCTGGAGCTCCGCCCACTGAAGGTCCTTGCAGGCACAGCACACTTCCTCCATGCTGTGTTCTCCTCCTCCTATGGCTGTTCTCAGGCTGGGATCCACAGTACTGGCACAGCCCTTGCCAGTACTGCTTTCTGTTTTCTATTGGCTGGCAGCTTACTATGACATCTGCTGCCAACCAATAGCAGAAATTTTTGGGAACCCCCCCCCAGCACCAAGCTAGTGTGAGCAGGTTGGCAGCTCCTGCACACAGAGTTCTACAGTGCCTGAGTGCCCCCCTCCCTCCAGGTTACTGATTAACCCCTCCACTGCTGTCCCTGGATGGCACAGAGGGGTGATGGCACCTACTTCTCCAGTTTGCCTGTGAGGACCAGACATCAGCTGTCTACAGGAAAGGTGAGTGTTTGTGTGTAGAAATAGGTGTATAACTACTTGTATGGTCATATGTGTTTGTGTGTGTGTATACAGTATATATGTCCATCTATGTGATGAGCGTGTGTATGAGTGCATCTATGTATTTGGTGAGTGTGTGTATGAGTGCGTCCATGTATGTAGTGTCTGTGTATGAGTGCGTCCATGTATGTTGTCAGTGCGTGTATGAGTATGTCCATGTATGTGGCGAGAGCATGTATGAGTACTTCCATTAAGTTGGGGAGGGGCCCCATACAAAAATTTGCTGTGGGGCCCAGTCAGTTCTAGCTACGCCCCTGAACTCCTGGGATCAACAACCCCTCTCTAGTAACTATAGCCTGTAATATTACTACACTCCAGAAATACATCCAGGCCCCTCTTGAACTCTCTTAGTGAACTTACCATCACCACCTCCTCAGGCAGAGAGTTCCATAATCTCACTGCTCTTACCGTAAAGAATCCTCTTCTATGTTTGTGAACAAACCTTCTTTCCTCCAGACGCAGAGCATGTCCCCTCGTCACAGTCACAGTCCTGGAGGTAAATAGATGATGGGAGAGATCTCTGTACTGACCCCTGATATATTTATACATAGTTATTAGATCTCCCCTCAGTCGTCTTTTTTCTAAAGTGAATAACCCTAATTTTGATAATCTTTCTGGGTACTGTAGTCCACCCATTCCAGTTATTACTTTAGTTGCCCTCCTCTGAACCCTCTCCAGCTCTGCTATGTCTGCCTTGTTCACAGGAGCCCAGAACTGTACACAGTACTCCATGTGTGGTCTGACTAGTGATTTGTAAATTGGCAGGACTATGTTCGGGCATCTATGCCTGTTTTTATGGAACCCATTATCTTATTGGCCTTAGCAGCAGCTGTCTGACACAGTACAAAATGTAGATTTGAAGGGACTCCATGTACCAAAAATTCACAGAAAATGGTGCACTACAACAGTGAATGCAATTGACAATATATGGCTAACCCTCACACTGATGTTAAAATGAGACTTTCGCCAATATAATCTTATATCAAGAACATACCCGGAGCCCGAGCACCCCGTCAAGGTATCTCAAGTGGCACGGGACCTAACGCTCACCCTACTATGGTATAGGTGATTGTAGATAGGGGCATGAAGTCCGACACACAGCAACCAGTTCCCAGTTACCTCCAGCGTGAAATCACACATACGATGGGAGGGGGGTGGAGGCTGTGAGTCCCTCTTAACCAGGGGCATTGCTAGGCTAAAACATTCGGGGCCTGGGCCCCTGATGTTTCCTCCCATGCCCCGAATGTCCTGCCTGCCAGCTAGATACAATTGTATTGCCATCCTCAGGATAGAAATACAATTGAATCTAAAGCACTACAACAAGTGAAGGACCTGTGGTGACATCACAGGTCATGTGATCGGTGCAGTAGCTGAGAAGGACCTGTGATGATGTCACTGGTCACATGTCATCATGTGACCTGTGCAGTAGAGGCTCCACAGTGAAGAGAACTCTAGGGGAAGAAGCTCTGCTGAGGTCTGCTATAAGGAGAGGTAAGTGAAGGGAGAGGCAGAATAATGCTGGGAGTTGTAGTTATTTAACTGGGACTGTATTTTAGGGCTTAAGAGAGGGATGTTTTTTACATGGGACTCAATGTTCAGGGGGTGATGCTATTAACATGGGACTGTATGTTGGAGGGGCTGAAGGGAGGTAGTGATGTTATTTACATGGGACTGAACTTTGGAGGGGGCTGTGGGAGGGGGTGATGTTATTTTCCTGGGACTGTATATTGGAGGAGCTGAAGGGAGGGGGGTGATGTTATTTACATGGGACTGTATGTTTGAGGGGCTGAAGGGAGGGGAGTGATGTTATTTACACGGGACTCTATGGCGGAGGGTGGGAAAATAATTTTATTTACATGGGACTGTATGGTGATGGGGCTGAGGAATTATCATTGCTGAGGGCACTAAAGGGAGGAAAATAACTACAGGGGAAATTTTAACAGTAGGGGGCAGTATAAATACTTGGGGCACTTCAGGGCGAGCATTATAACAGGAGGGGGCGATATAAATACTGGGGGCACTGTAGGGGTATTATAAATGCAGGGGACGTTCTTATTACTACTGGGGCCTCTATAGGAGGGACTTATAGATCCGCCTTATTTCTACTAAGAGCACTATGGGGGCCTTATTACTAGTGAGGGGTCTGTAGAGAGCTTTATTACCACTGGGGGAACAATGGGGGTCTTATTACTACTGGGGAATCTGTGAAGGTATTATTAATACTGGAGGGCTCTTCTAGTAATGGAGGCACTCTTGGGGAGCAGTATCACTGTTGGGTCACTGTAGGGGGCAGTATTACTAATGAGGGCACTCTAGAAGGGAATTACTATTGGTGGGACTTTGAGGAGCACTATTACTATGGGGGAGCACTGATATTTCTTCCGGATAGTATTTTGGGGTATTGGGGGGCACAGCGAGCAGCAGGATAACACTGTGGGGACTCCCGGTTGGGGAATGATGAAATGTGAGGAAGCTAAGATGTCTGTGTGTCACACTCTGCAGAGATGAGGAGCGGCGGCTGAGAGAAGTTGTCTGGACCAAAATGGAGAAGATGATGACAGAGAAGATCTACATCACAGGAGACGTCACCTGGAGGCCCTGGATGTGAAAGGTAAGTGCTGCTGTGGAAAGGGGAGCAGGTGGTCAACTTAGAGAATTGGGCCATATGCATTGGGGCTTGGGCCCCGGATCTTTTGAGACCCTAGCAACGCCCCTGCTCTTAACCCTGACGTCATGTGACCCAGGCTGCAAAGGTGCACCTGAATGTTGCCCATTAGTCAAATGAAGGCACATTTAACCTGGAGTTGCCACACCTCCAGGTATAAATGTCCAAACACAGTCACAGAAAAAAAAAGTGGTCTAAAATGGCAGAAAATGCTCAAAAACCCCAAATGCTGTTGCGCATTTATGACCGGGGGAGCAAATCCTGCACATGTGGTCCACTGCTGAACGTAATCCCCAGCAAAAATGCATACAATGGAGGATGCCTGCAGCGGACCACATGTACCAGAACAACATCCTGCACATGATAGCCAAATGTGCGGATGTCACAAACTATATAACAACTCCATGTACCACAATATAGGCTCACCAAAGGTGTATTTGTAGCCAATGCATATCCACATGTTTCGTGGTTTACATGGCAAAAATAATAATACAAAAAAAGTAGAAAAAAATAATAATAAAAAAAAACAAAAATAAGCTTTGACTGTAAAACTCCAGAGGAGCACATTATTATTCCAAAAATGCAAAGCTTATTTTATCAGCCTTCAATAAAAACACAAATGAGACCCATTCCAATGTTATTCATGTATTCATATTATCTATTAGACAAAGATGAAAATCAAATTTCATTTAGGTCATTTTAATGCAGGAATACAGATAATTCTAAACGCACCACAAACTTTCTCTCCCTGCTGTACGACTGGAATAAATTAATGTCATCTTAAATCCGTAATGGTGTAATGCAACATTTCTCTCCTCATTGGATTCTTTCTATTACCTAGAGCTTTGGCTTGTATTAATAATTTATTTTGTATATTCGGTGAAAAACAGCTGTCCAAATTCCTAAAGTCAGTCTGTCAAATTGAGGAATTGGTTATCAATACCGGATGCGTGATGGAAACCTAATGTAGGACTCTCCGTAGACTTCTAATACTATTTCAAACTAGAGAAATATACGGTGGCTTCAGCCTCACGTTTGTGGTTTGTTAGGAGGGTGCTGAACACAACAGGATCCTGAATCCGGTAGCGAAAATGTTAAAATTTTACATATGGAAATATGGAAAATTGATATTTTTTTTTTCTGCACAGCAGGAATGTCTCATTCAGTCAAGATTTCCTTGAGCAGCAAGAAAGATTTTAAATGAGGGCTGACAAAGAATAACATGCAAAAAAATGTCTTTTCTTTGAAATTCACAAGGTTATCTATAAACAGAGATTAAGGGGTGAAGTAAGAATGCAGATCTATAATACGTCCCCCGAGGAGTCTTGATGGTGGCTTTGTGTGCGTTTTTGGCTAGTCTTGGTTTGTTGCTGAGCTACAAATATTTGTCACTGCCAGTAACGTTCTCTTTGTTGTATGGCTATCATGTCTCCATGTTGCACAGACTGTAGGGAAAAAAGTATGTGGACACCTCTCCTAATCAAGGAGTATTTCAGCCATACCCGGTGTGAACAGGTACATAAAATGAAGGACACGCCATGCATTCTCCAAAGACAAACACTGGTAGCAGTGACGTACATAGACAAGTAAGGGCCCCGTAGCAAGGATCAAATCAGGCCCCCCACACAGGACATTTTTCCACTGCTTCGTTTGCTAAAAGTTGTTCCTTTAGAGCAGGGGTAGGCAACGTCTGGCACTTCAGCTGGAGTGTCGATGGTTTCTGAGCCCTGCTTTAGAGGGTAGAGTACTGACCAAGTTTTCACCTCCAGTAGAAGAGGAGATAATCTCAACTAAGAGTAACTGGGCCCCCTCTTGCCCTGATCTCCATAGCAATCGCATGGTCTGCCGCTATGGTAGTTATGCCCATGACTGTTAGTAGTACTCTTCTTACTAAGGTGCTCCGTAACTTTAAAGGGGTTCTGTAGTTCTTTAAAACTGATGATATATCCTCTGGATAGATCATCAGCATCTGATCGGCGGCGGTCCGACACCCGGGACCCCCGCCGATCAGCTGTTTGAGAAGGCAGCGGCGGTGCAGGAGCGCCTTCTCTGTGTTTACCGCAGGCCCAGTGACGTCCCGACTAGTATCACTGGCCTGGGCGGGGCTAAGCTCCATTCATGTGAACAGAGCTTAGTCCCGCCCAGGCCAGTGAAACTAGTCGTGACGTCACTGGGCCTGAGGAAAACACAGAGACAGAGCTGATCGGTGGGGGTCCCGGGTGTCGGACCGCCGCCGATCAGATGCTGATGATCTATCCAGGGGATAGATCATCAGTTTTACAGAACCGCAGAACCCCTTTAAAAGTGTCATTGTCATAGGATGCCACCCTTGTCACAAGTCAGGCCATGGCATTTCAGATCTGCCCCAGTCACCGGTAAGTGCTATGATTGTGAAATGGAAGCATCTAGGAGTCATAAAAGCTCAGACACAAAGAAGTAGACCACGCAAGCTCACAGAGACGAGCTGCCGAATGGCGAAGTATGTGGCGTGTAAAAATCTCCTTTTCTCTGATGCATCATTCCCTACGGAGCTCAAAACTGCCTCTGAAAGTGACGTCAGCACATGCTGTGCATCAGGAGCTTCATGAAATGGGTTTTGCCGTAGTTGAGCAGCTGCACATAAGGGCTCATGCACATGAAAGTATTTTCTTTCCGTGTCTGTTTTTTTTCTTTTTTTTGCGGACCGTATGCAGAACAAGTTATTTCAATGGGTCAGCAGAAAAAAACTGTTGCTCCGTGTGCATTCAATGTCCGTATGTCCATTCTGCAAAAAAAAAGAACATGTCCTATTATTGTCCGCATTACGAACTGTTCTATTACAGGCGAGCTGTTCCGTTCCGCAAAACACGGAATGTACACGGACGTGTCATCCATATTTTTTGTGGATCCATTTTTTGCCAGCTGCAAAATATATACAGTCGTGTGCATGAGCCCTAAACTTAATAATACCAATGCCAAGTATCGCTTTGAGTGGTACGAAACACACCACGACTGTAGAGCAATCAAGACCTGGTCCTTGCAGTGATGCCACCTCCTGGAATGCTTAGTGCCTGCTGTAAAATGTGGTAGAGGCTAGTTAAAGCAGGTTTCCAGGCTCCTGCGTATTGACGACTTTGCATCAGGAAATTTCATTAACATCTGATCGATGAGGGTCCAACATCCCGCACCCCCACCGATCAGCCTTTCCCTGCAGCCTCCGGTGCACATGGTCTTACTGGGTCGTACACAGTTCGTATAAGTGAAGCACGTTAATGGCCCAAGCACCGCATCACAAAACCGTGCCAAATATGCATTAAAACAGCATGCTAGCATTTCTGATGCAGTTTTCATTTGTCCCAAATAAACCCTGTATTTCCTCATGCTTCGTGGTAGCAAATCGATTTTCCCTAAAATGGTGTAAAAAAACCCATACTTACAGTGCCTTGCGAAAGTATTCGGCCCCCTGGAACTTTTCAACCTGTTGCCACATTTCAGGCTTCAAACAAAAAGATATAACATTTTAAATTTTTGGTGAAGAATCAACAACAAGTGGGTCACAATTGTAAAGTGGAACGAAATTTATTGGATCATTTAAACTTTTTTTGTAATAATAAAACTGAAAAGTTGGGTGTGCAAGATTATTTGGCCCCCTTGCATTAATACTTTGTTGCGCCACCTTTTGCTGCGATTACAGCTGCGGTCGCTTGGGGTATGTCTCTATCAGTTTTGCACATCTAGAGACTGAAATTCTTGCCCGTTCTTCCTTGCAAAACAGCTCGAGCTCTTTGAGGTTGGATGGAGAGCGTTTGTGAACAGCAGTTTTCAGCTCTTTCCACATATTCTCAATTGGATTCGGGTCTGGACTTTGACTTGGCCATTCTAAGACCTGGATACGTTTATTTGTGAACCATTCCATTGTAGATTTTGCTTTATGTTTGGGATCGTTGTCTTGTTGGAAGATAAATCTCCTTCCTAGTCTCAGGTCTTTTGCAGACTCCAAAGGTTTTCATCCAGAATGGTCCTGTCTTTGGCTCCATCCATCTTCCCATCAATTTTAACCATCTTCCCTGTCCCTGCTGATGAAAAGCTGGCCCAAACCATGATGCTGCCACCACCATGTTTGACAGTGGGGATGGTGTGTTCAAGGTGATGAGCTGTGTTGCTTTTACGCCAAACATATCGTTTTGCATTGTTTCCAAAAAGTTGGATTTTGGTTTCATCTGACCAGAGCACCTTCTTCCACATGTGGGTCACAATTGTGAAGTGGAACGAAATTTATTGGATCATTTAACTTTTTTTTGTAATAATAAAACTGAAAAGTTGGGCGTGCAAAATTATTCGGCCCATTTACTTTCAGTTCAGAAAACTCACTCCAGAAGTTCATTGAGGATCTCTGAATGATCCAATGTTGTCCTAAATGACTGATGAAGATAAATAGAATCCACCTGTGTGTAATCAAGTCTCCATATAAATACACCTGCTCTGTGATAGTCTCAGGGTTCTGCATCATGAAGACCAAGGAACACACCAGGCAGGTCCATGATACTGTTGTGGAGAAGTTTAAAGCCGGATTTAGATACCAAAAGATTTCCCAAGCTTTAAACATCCCAAGGAGCACTGTGCAAGCGATCATATTGAAATGGAAGGAGTATCAGACCACTGCAAATCTACCAAGACCCGGCCGTCCCTCTAAACTTTCATCTTAAACATGGAGAAGACTGATCTGAGATGCAGCTGAGAGGCCCATGATCACTCTGGATGAACTGCAGAGATCTACAGCTGAGGTGGGAGAGTCTGTCCATAGGACAACAATCAGTCGAACACTTCACAAATCTGGCCTTTATGGAAGAGTGTCAAGAAGAAAGCCATTTCTCAAAGATATCCATAAAAAGTCTCGTTTACAGTTTGCCACAAGCCACCTGGGAGACACACCAAACATGTGGAAGAAGGTGCTCTGGTCAGATGAAACCAAAATCAAACTTTTTGAAAACAATGCAAAACGATATGTTTGACGTAAAAGCAACACAGCTCATCACCCTGAACACACCATCCCCACTATCAAACATGGTGGTGGCAGCATCATGGTTTTGGCCTGTTTTTCATCAGCAGGGACAGGGAAGATGGTTAAAATTGATGGGAAGATGAATGGAGCCAAATACAGGACCATTCTGGATGAAAACCTGTTGGAGTCTGCAAAAGACCTGAGACTAGGACGGAGATTTATCTTCCAACAAGACAATGATCCCAAACATAAAGCAAAATCTACAATGGAATGGTTCACAAATAAACGTATCCAGGTCTTAGAATGGCCAAGTCAAAGTCCAGACCTGAATCCAATTGAGAATATGTGGAAAGAGCTGAAAACTGCTGCTCACAAACGCTCTCCTTATAACCTCAAAGAGCTCGAGCTGTTTTGCAAGGAAGAATGGGCAAGAATTTCAGTCTCAAGATGTGCAAAACTGATAGAGACATACAGTACCCCAAGCGACTTGCAGCTGTAATCGCAGCAAAAGGTGACGCAACAAAGTGTTAATGCAAGGGGGCCGAATAATTTCAGTTTTATTATTACAAAAAAAGTTTAAATGATCCAATAAAGTTCGTTCCTCTTCACAATTGTGACCCACTTGCTGTTGATTCTTCACCAAAAATGTAAAATGTTATATCTTTTTGTTTGAAGCCTGAAATGTGGCAAAAGGTTGAAAAGTTCCAGGGGGCCGAATACTTTCGCAAGGCACTGTACCTCATCCATTTGCTTGCCGTCTTGATTGAAGATCTCGCACGAAATCCCGTGCACAGTGACGTCTGACGTCACCACGCCGGCCGGCGTGATGATGTCATGACAGGCTGCGCGAGATTTCGCACTATATCTTCAATCAAGATGCCGGCAGCCACCCCATCACAAGCAAATGGATGAAGTAAGTATGGTTTTGTTTCTTTTTATTTTTTATTTTATGCTGTGTTATAACTGTCAGATCCCTCAATCAGCTATGAATGCGGCATCTGAGGGGTACAATGACAGGGAGCATCGCTATTGCCGCTCCCTGTCATTGCACCCACTACTTACAAAGAAATGCGATTTGTGACGATTTTTTTTTCTTTGTAAAATTCGTTGAAGCAGCCAAATGGAATTTTTGAATACTTTGCTCATCTCTAGTCAAGATTGCCTTGGTCTTCAAGGGGTTAAGATTATATGTACATGCCATGTATAGACTATAGGGCATTAGGGATGGCACTTAATTATGTATATACTATTTATACTTTACTATTGGTTTTAGTTGGCAGTAAATCAGTAAATGTTAATATTCATATTTATATGACATCCTACATGATAGTTTTGATGTTTAATATTATTTTTTTAATTACATTTTATATTTACTATATTATTTAACATTTACATTAATTTACATTTAATATTCATGGTTTAGTACTATAGCAATCCAAGAACCAAAAATACAATACCGCCGTGAAGATATACTATATTGCCTCTATCTGCACCTGTTCTACTATGGCAACTGGAATGAAAATGACATCAGGTCTCCTGCACAATCCTTCTACTACATAAATATATTTTTACTATTGCTTCCTCCAGCCGTATAGCAGCCAGCTATAAATAACACGCCTTTGAAATATGCTTCTCAGACTCCGTACCAAAATTTGTGCTGTGGTGCTATTCTGAGACTGCAGAAGCTATATCATCCCTTAGCGCTGGAAGAAAACAGCCAGCACCAGCAACTTACACATAAATAATCCAGAGATTTACAATTCGATGGATGGAAGGATGCGTGAACCATACAATGCAGGAGCTCAAACCGTAAATGGCTTCTTAATAATTGAATTTCCAGGTGCCGCACATACATTCATATTTTTTGTACGCCGTAAAAATGGTTAGAAACAAGGTCAGTGGAATTTGTCGCACTACTGTCATCCATTTAGGGTTTTTTAGGAATGTATTATTCTTCTTAAAGGGGTTATGCCATGATTGATGTAAAAAAAAAATAAACAGACATAGTATAGACAATCTCTTTTTTTTGAAGAAAAAAAAAAATCCAGAACCGGCCCTGTACCTCACATGGATCCAGAGATATCCCCATTCATTGCTCCAACTGTTATGCTTGATTTATTTCAGGCTGGTAGTTCAGGGGTTGTGCCCTTTCTGCTGTAGCCCTTTCCATGTAACTGCCACAGCTTCTAACAGAAGTTATGACTGGTGACAGTTGAAGATTTAGACTGAGCACGTGCGACCACCTCAGTGAGGTAGACAGGTAATAAGGAAAAGCAGGTGGCGCTATATAGATGCATTTTATTGAATAAGTCAGTGGCTATGCTAAATTTACACCATTTACAACATTTACATTCAGATCCAGGTGCTAGTTTGAAAAATGTAGAATTTTTTTTTTTTGTGGCACAACCTCTTTAAGATATTTGAAAAGACGGTTGAGGTCGACATTCTGTTTATTGTTAGCATTTTAGAAGTAGGTCCTGGTTCTAATGTTTTCTTTTGTCATGGTCTCCAGCTCTCTGTGTTTTTGACATCAAAGATAATGGAGCCCTAATACAATCCTGGCAGAACTCTGATGGACCACATACAAGTTATGGGGGGGAGGGGGGAATCATTGAGATTTGAAACAGACAAACAGCCTTGACACTTTCCTTACGTCCACATTAGTGTTAAGACAGACATCCATTCTTAGATGGGTTGTCCAGTGGGGAAACATTTGGTCAAAAGGCTCAGAGTGAGCAAAAAGAATAAGAAAAAGCAATACTTATCCCATTGATCCATTGCTGCTCCTGTGATGATGCATATCAGGTCCTCGCTGGTCTCTACTTTTTCGTCTTATCTAAACACAAAGGGATGTGCATTTCCTATGTGGTGAGACGGACTAGGAAGCCAATACCAGTGGGGACCTGGTAAGCGTTACATTGGGAGCTTCAAGGGATCGGTGAGGAACTTATGTTTTCAACCCCTCTGTGAGCCCGTTGCCTGCTGGACAACCCCTGTAATGGCTTCCAAGGAATCCTGACAGTACCCATTAACACTGCAGATCGTACAACTCACCCCATTACAAATCAGTGGAAACCCAACAGAGTGGAGTCCACTGTATCACGCCAATGAAATATACCCTGACCGACTCTATGGAGTCTCTTCCTGTTCTCTTCCTTCTCTTCCATGTGGTATAGTGCTAATGAAAAAAAACTGCAAGCAAAAACTATTTCTACCTTTACAACAATGTTTTTAGACTTCAAAAAAAATGAAGCAACTTTGCAAATAACCTTCATTAAAATTTTCTTACGATTTAGGGGCCGTTCAGATAGCCGTGGTATTGCGTATCCGCAATACCAACGGATGCCGACCAGTGTGTGTTCCGCAATTTGCGGAACACACGGCCCGGCACCCCATTCAAAATGCTTATTCTTGTCCGCTATTTTTTCTTGTGGAGCCGCGGCACGGTGCCGGGGCTCGGCAACATCACACGCTGACAATTGAAATGAATGGGGCCGCATCTGTTCCGCACGGTCGTGTGAATGGGCCCTTACTTTGTATAGCTCCTATGCATACCTATATGTCTCCATGGTAACAGACTACAAACAAACACTGCGTAGACAGATTCTGCGGTTTTATTATCTTCTATCTGTTATCTGTTTCATGCTAATTAACCAAGTGTTTGATGGACTCCTGAAAACAGCCAATTTGGCTGGGTAAAATGTCAGCCTGTGTCCTCTGCAGTGAGCTCTAGAAAAGAAATATAGAAATGTGACCATGCAGATGAATGATCGTCTGTGTAATCAGGGGTGCACCTAGCCTTTCTGCCGCCTGAGAGGAAACCTGAATCAGCTTGTCCTACACAGTGGACATTTCTAATTGCAGCAGTCCAAGACATTAATCCTAAATTTCCAATGAAGTACTGCTAACATTGCTGCTAATTTAAGATGATGGTGGAAGGAGGAATGGGGGAAAGGTTGTTGACCAGCCAAATGTGGCAAGTAGACTAACTAGGAGGAACTTCCATTTTGGTTTTGCAGTGGGCCCCTTCCTCTTCAGTGTACCTTCCCCCGACTAATAATTTATTAGACTATTGAGCCTTGAACTACATGATAACTAGCTACCAATGCGTTAGTCAATCACTTTGACTTCTTAAATTATGTCTGATACGGTGAATCATTTAAGGGTCATTTAACAACATTGCTGAAAGGTGCAAATCTGTATTAACACCATGGCAACCAGACTTCTGCCTTCATTGTCTGAGACGTGTGTCAGGCATGGATTCTGCATTTATTATGTGACTATAAGGCAGTAGACCCATGCCGTTAATTCATATCACTACATTCCCTGGGAACGCCATATTTTTCTGTAGCCTGAGCAGTTTCTAAATCATTCAGTACTATAAGTGGTATAGTGCTAATGAAAAAAAAACTCAAGCTACAAGTATTTCTACCTTCACAACAATTTTTTTTATACTTAAAAAAAATGAAGCAAGTTTGCAAACAGTCTTCATTAAAATGTTTGTACGATTTAGTATGTATAGCTCCTATGCATACCTATATGTCTCCATGGTAACAGACTACAAACAAACCTTGTGTAGACAGATTCTGCGGTTTTATTATCTTCTATCTATTCTCTGTTTAATGCTAACTAACCAAATGTATGATGGACTCCTGAAAACAGCCAATTTGGCTAGGTAAAATGTCAACCTGTGTCCTCTGCAGAAAAGAAATATAGAAATGTGACCCTGCAGATGAATGATCTCATCTGTGTAATCAGGGGTGCACCTAGCCTTTCTGCTGCCTGAGGCAAAACCTGAAACAGCGCACCTCCCCAATGCCAATTTCTTAACTTAACACCTTCCCTTCAGCCCATGGCCCTTTGGTTGCCCCCACCCCCCCAACCTCTTGCCTGTACCTGGTGCTTCCTGAGGCGATTGCCTCACCTGGCCTCATTGGTGATGCACCCCTGTGTGTAATACAAGGATGGACCAGCACCCCACACTACCTCAAGATGAGACAGCTCCTTCAATAAATAAGTTCTAATGTAATTATAAAATGGGAGGTTCATACTTTTGACAGGAGACTCATTCATTTGGTGATGGAGAATGGTTAGTCCAGCAATGCGTTGGCAGATATGGACACTTCTTTGTGATTGGATCTATTGTATTACTATGGGGTAATTGGTCATTCTGTGTGGCTTCTGTTAGTCATTCTTGGCATGTAGAAAAAGTCTTGTACATTGTGGTATAGGACACCAAGCTGAAGCATTTGATAAATGATGATTCAACTTCACCCATGGGCATTTTTCTAGTTGTCCAACATATTTATTAATCTCTACTAACAGAATTTTCCTTCCAGATGTGGAGCCTCTAGCGGAAATTCCACTTGGTCTGCTGTTAGCTCCCCTCTGCTCTTTGTAGGCAACTACATGTCTGACCATTGACTATAATGACTGACCTTGTGGCTGACTGTAAATAGCCAAGTAGAGCAGAATGGATAAGGCCAGCCATACACATGAAACAACTATCGGTTGAATGCTTGTTTGGCCAACATCTAGAACTTGGCCAAGCAAGCATGTGTTCTTGGTAGTAGGTCGGAGAGGAACGCCTCTACCAGACTCTTCTGGCAGCGACTTATCTCTCCAAGAACTAAAGGATCAGTCAGTTGGGGGAGAGTCAGCAGGCCACATATACATTAGGTCTGGAAAGTCTGTAGGCCTCCATAAATGTTAAATGGTCAGCTGATCCTGCCAAAATCTCACAGGTTTGGTTGGACTCGACATACATGTCATTTGTATTTCTTTAGAAGTGGCATAATGTTTTCTTAGTATTGTTGCTACTTCATTGTAGTGATCAGCGAGGGCACATTGGTGGAACTCCTGCCAATTGAACACTGGTGACATCCCATTTAATGACAATTTAAGCAAAGTATCAGAATTTGTCCCTATGACACTCTTGATAAATCTGTCCTACTAAACCAAATGCAGGATGATGAGAGATAACCCACTTAGAAGCAGATATACTTGTAGATGGTGATTTTCATGACCCCAAAATAATTAAACACCTGGTTCTAGATTCCGGTATAGCTTGTTATAGAGAGGAGGTGCAGTAACTCTCCCCGGAGTAACGTGACAGCAGTAATACATTAATTTAATTCTTTTCTTCTGCTCTGATGCAGAATACCACAATTGTTGTGTCTGACAAGGATTCCTTAGAATGTCAGTTCCCAGGTAGTAGCTGGCAAATGATAAATTGCAAGGAATCTGTTGATTGCGTTCCTTCGTTTTGGAGAGGATGTGGTCAGATATGGGTTCTAATGTATACCCACTGGGAATCCTCTAAAATAAATTGTCTCTTACATTGCATCTTTGGATAATTTCCTGGGACCCTTAATGAACACTCTTGGGTCTTCCTGATGATGTAGTGACCAAGACAAATTGTTACATCATCCTCATTTACTTCTACATGTTCTCCAAACCTTCTGATTTGTAGATTTTTCCATATTCCTATCAGTTTTATGTGATTATATATCATTGATGGATTCAGTATTACCATACCCACCATGTTTTTTTCCTCTTTATTAAACAGATGAAAACGGACGAGTCTTGAGAATCAGCGCGGGAATAAAACATATACCATCTGCTAAATCTCAAGTTACCAGCATTTTGGAATTAATTGAAGATTTTGAAGAAAAGCCAATCCAGACACCATTGTATGTGCATTCACTGTTCTGATTACAATGGTTATACATGATGATCAGTTATTATGCTGTTTGTTAAAGAGACATTATATGCAAAACTGCAGGACCCAAGGGGAACGGTGCTGGACACAGGGATTCTCTTCTCATTTATCCCTCCTTCTTGGATCCTGCACCAGACATAACATTGTGTGTCAGTTTTGCCCAAAATGTTCCTTGAAAGTGGGGCATTAAAGGGGATTATTCCATGAATAATTTAAAAAATGAAAATCAGACATCATACTGTATATTACATAACAATCTCTTTCTAACAAAGCTGGAACCAGCAGCCCTGTACCTCACATGGATCCAGAGATGTCCACATTCATTGATCTGCTAGATTTATTTCAAGCTGGCAGCTCAGAGGCAGACCATGCAAGTGCTATGGGGCCCAGGGCAAGAGGGGGCCCAGTTGGGATCATCCCCTCTTCTACTGGGGGTGAAAACTTGGTCAGGACTCTACCCCCTAAAGCAGTGTATCTCAACTCCAGTCTTCAGGACCTACCTGCCGGTCCTGATTTGAGAATATCCCACAGAATGAATACCTGTGGTAAGTCTGGATGCATTGACACTAATTATGTCACCTGCTCAATACTAAGGAAATCCTGAAAACCTGATCGGCAGGTGGGCCCTAAGTACTGGAGTTGAGAAACACTGCTGTAAAGAAACAACTTGTAGCAAATGAGGCAGTAGAAAAATGGCCCAGGGGTTATTGAAAGGGGTTTAGGCAGAGTCCTGTGTGAAGGGCCTGGTTTGATCCTTGCTATGGGGCCCTTCTCTATGTATGCCACTGCCCAGAAGGTGTGTACTTTCTTGGCTGTTGTGTCTTTACTGCTGCAGCTGATGGCAGTGGAAGTATGGAACTGAGCAAGCTTTCATCTCGGTGAGCAGAACAAAGAATTTTGAAAAAGAGCAAACAGCAGGTGTCGCTATACAGATAGATTTCAGTGAATAAGGCCACTTTCACACTAGCGGCAGGGGTGTCCGGCATGCTGTTCTCGGCATGTTTGCCATGCTGCAGCCGCAACTCCGGCCCGCCCCCATTATAGTGAATGGAGACGGAGTTGTAGTGCACTAGCGGCAGCACAGATCCGGCAGGCCGTTCACTTGCCGGATCTGTGCTGCCGCTAGTGCACTACAACTCCGTCTCCATTCACTATAATGGGGGCGGGTCGGAGTTGCGGCTGCAGCATGGCAAAGATGCCGGGAGGTGGCCAGACTAAAATTGCAACACGTCGTAGTTTTAGTCCGGCCGCCTCTCGGCATGTTTGGCACGCTGAGGCCGGAACTCCGCCCCGTCCCCATTATAGTGAAAGGGGACGGAGCGTACAGTAGTTCCACCTGCAGACGTGCACTAGTGGCAGCACAGATCCGGCGGGTGAACAGCCTGCTGGACACCCCTGCCGCTAGTGTGAAAGTAGCCTAACTCAGAGGTTATACAAAATTTTAATTGCATGCAATTACAAAAGTATTCAGAAACAGGTGCTGATTTGGTGGAATTTTTTTAGTGGGGCAACCCCTTTAAAGAATTAATCCAGTAGGCATACCCAGTACAGCTTCCCAAACTACAATTCCAGTGAATGCTGATTACTTGAACCTACAGACGGTATTGTCATTGGGAAGAACTATGTATCAGACAAAAACTCTTCACGAGTTAGTAATGCCTGGAGGGATGCCGGCAGGGCTTATTGTCAAAGAGCAACGTGATTGACGGATTCCCGCACATTGCCACTGACTGATTCAGTTAGTAGATGGGAGCAGTGTGCAGTCCATTGAAGTGGTGTATGTTACTCAAAGTTCCCCTTAACGGGGTATTCCAGGAATTTGTTATTGATGCCCTATCCTCAGGATAGGCTATCAACATCTGATCGGTGGAGGTCTGACACCCCGCACCCCCGACGATCAGCTGTTTCAGCGTATCCGGCGCTGGAAGTACACAGCTTTATCTATCATGTAGTGGACGAAGCTGGTTCCTGCAGTGCAGCTCCCGTTGAAGTGAATGGAAGCAGGACTGTAGTAACCAGCTTTGTCCACTACAGAGTGGATGGGGCTGTGGTGTTCCAGTGCGAGAGATACTTAGGAGCAGCTGTTCAGTGTTGCTGTGAGGTGTCGGACCCCCACCGATCAGTTATTGATGGCCTATCCTGAGGACTGGCCATCAATGTGAAAAAAAACCTAAAAGGCCTCTTTATTATACTACTTTAATTGTTATGTTATTGTTGGTTAAAAGGCATCTTTGGTTTAAACATCTGCTGTCTGTATAGTCCATTAGGGAATATGGAGATAATATTGGGAAGTCTCCCACCTAGGACATAGTTCTCAGCTAAAGTGGAGGTCTGAATGACCTGCCTTATTTATGCATTAAAATGGTTTTCTGAGATTTTTTTACTGATGTTTTCCAAGATTTTTTAATCATGATCTATCTACAGGATAGGTCATCAGTATCTGATTGGTTGGGTCCAACACCCGGAACCCCCGCTGATCAGCTGCTTGAGAAGGCATCGGCACTCCTTTGTGCGCTGCAGCCTGCTCCAGTGAGGACACGTTCATTTGTCACATGGCCTCAGAGCAGCTCGGCCCCATTAAGTTAATGCGGCTGAGCTGCGATATCAATGTATGGCTCTGTGATTGGTGAGCTGCGAGAAGGGAACAGCGCTGACAGGAGCTTGGACCTCCACCAATCAGAAACTATTGACCTATCCATAGGATAGATCATGATTAAAAAATCTTGGAAAACCCCTTTAAGACCCTTTTACATGAACCGATGACCTGGCAGATTGTTTCTGACCACTGGCCAGCCTAATCTGGGCAGCAATCAGCCAACAAACAAGCAAACACATCAATTGAAGGTATTTTTTTTTGCGGCCGAAAAAGTTAGAATTTGTCAACAGTAGATCTCTCTGTGTGCTTCTGATATAATGTTAAGGGTATGAGTGGAGGGGGTGCACACTCATTCACGCCCTGCACCGCCAAAATCATTGTGAAGTGAAAGCATAACAAGCACTGATTGACATGTATACTGTTGACAGGCGCTCATTGTGGCAGAAAATCTGTGCGTTCAAAACGACCCTTATCCTAAGGGCTCATGCACATGACTGTATGTATTTTGCTGTCCGCAAAACACGGATCTGCAAAAAATACAGATGACGTCTGTATGCATTCTATATTTTACGGAACAGAACAGCTGGCCCATAATAGAACAGTCCTATCTTTGTCCGTAATGCGGATTTTTTTTGCGGTATGGATATACGGAAACGGAATGCACACTTCCGTATTTTTTTGCGGTCCCTTTGAAATGAATAGTTCCACATATGGTTCGCAAAAAAACCCCAAACAAACAAAAAACGGAATGGACAAGGAAAGAAAATACGTTTGTATGCATGAGCCCTAACAGCCCACTGTCCCTCAGTTGAACATGAGAGTGTTCTATGCTGTCCTTTTTGTATTAAAATTCCGCAGCTTTCTTAAAAAAGAACTATGAAAAAAATGTATATTAAATCCTTTTTAATGGTTTAAAGTAGGGATGAGCGAACTTTTGAAAAGTTCGGTTCGGTTCGGCGAATTTTCTTGAAGTTCGGATTCATACGAACCGAACCTAAAACGAAACTTGCTATAACGGCTGAATAATTGCTGCAACAATAATGGTAGTCTGGTAGGGTATAGTTTCGTTTACTTGCAGTTGCTATTAAATGAAAAAAGTAGAAAAAATTAAAGTGACTTGTACAACGGCGACGCAAAATATACGCATATTTAAGAATTTAAACTAATGCGTACGCTAATGCGAACATTCATAATAACGAACATACAGTGTAGCGTTGTCAAAGGTACGCTACGTCTTAAAAGTTCTTAAACGAATCTGGTTCGTTACGGTTCTGTTCGCTCGTCCGAACGAACGTTCGGACGAACGAAAATAATAACCCATCTCGGCCATTCTCCTCCCAAAAGGGTGGTTTGACACGAGGGTCACACCAGGATACAAGGGATTGTAGGAGTAATAAATAATCCCTTGTATCCTGGTCTATTCTGTGGAAAAAGTAAACTTTATTTATTTACGAACCTGATTCATACGAACTTTACGAAAGTTCGGTTCGGGGACGAACCGAACGTTCGGTAAAGTTCGTAACGAATCTGGTTCGTTACGGTTCGGTTCGCTCATCCCTAGTTTAAAGCAGCTGATATCACAGGGCTCATTCCTTTAAATGTAGTATTACCTGGCGAATGGGTGACCACATAGTAAGAGGTTGGGCCAAGTCTTCCAGAGCTTCTCTTCCCTAGGGAACCTCCCTCCCCCTCTATGATCCATCTACCAAAATACGGTGTGTGAAAATGGATTGCCTTTTTAAAGGGGTTTTCCGGGATTTAACTACTGATGACCTATCCTCAGGATAGGTCATCGGTATCTGATCGGTGAGGGTCCGACACCGGGGACCCCCACCGATCAGCTGATTAGCTTTTCCTAGGCCAGTGATGTCACGTTCATTGGTCACGTGGCCTAGGAGCAGCTCAGCCCTATTCAAGTGAATGTGGCTGAGCGCGGTACCAAGCACAGCCGCTGTACAATGTACGGCGCTGTGCTTGGTGAGCTGAGAGAAGGTACCAGCGCTCACAGGAGCATTCAGTACCTCAAACAGCTGAGTGTTAGGGGTCCCGGGTGTGGAACCCCCACTGGTCAGATACTGATGACCTATCCTTAGGATAAGTCATCAGTAATTAAATCCTGGAAAACCCCTTTAAGACAACCGTTTATTGTATGTACATAAAATAAGACTGATAGTTGTACAGTAGTAGTACTTCTGTAGCGTATATCTTATCAAACCTGAACAAAGGACAGTAAGGTCCAGGAGGTCATGGAGTCAGATCGGTTTACCAGGGTCTAGGAGGTCATGAAGTTAGATCGGTTCACCAAGGACCAGGAGGTCATGGAGTCAGATCGGTCCACTGCATAGCCTCGTCCCTGCTTGTTTCCTCGGGCCTGTACCGATCTCCGGGTAGCTGCAGGCATGCTCTTAAAAGAAGTGCTCTCTGCAGAAGCCTAAGTGCAGTTTATCAGCTGCGAGTCCTGGAAATGAAACAAGTGCTTAGAAACCTAAAATGTTAAAGCATTTTTCACAGAAGCGTTCATGCTTTTAACAGGAGGTTTGTTTGCACTGACATTCACTGTTATTTGTCACTTCTAAGAGTATGAAAATAACTATGATGTGTAGAATGTGGGAAGGAGCTTTCATGTAAAATGCTACCTGAGTGGAGATTTTGTCAATGTGTAGGCGATGCATGTGAAATTTATTTTTCCTATGGTTAATGTAAGCGTTGTTTATTATCCACAGTGGTTATGAATGTATAAATTATCCTCTGTCGTATATAACTGAAGAAAAGCAACCACAGGACATCAAAGATCCGACATTAGTGAAGGTGGACTCTTCTAGGGTCCAACAGCCCCTGCCGTCAGACCATGAGCTGCTGTACGAGACTGGAGGAGATCCTTCCAATAGGAAAGATGGTGAGTCACCCGAAAACGGGTCAATGGTGTTTGAGTTATATTTATTTGTCGAATCTCCCTTCATGGTGCCCGATTTTACCTTTAGGACAGAAGGGCATGATGTTTGTTTACCCCTCCACACTTTTTACATAAGCCTTAGGCCCCATGCACATTACCAAATCCGTTTTTGCGATCCCCAAAATACGGTTGCGATTGGAGTGCTGTACACCTTTGTTTTGCGGACCCATTGACTTCAGTGGGTCCAAGATCAGCATTTTACGGATCGGACATATGGATGCGGAAAACAACATGGATGATCCGTGTGCTTTCAGCATCCGTATGTCCATTCCGCAAAAAGACAGAACATGGCCTATACATCACTGCAGAATGCAGTCAATGGGTTCGTAAAAATGCGGATGCTACATGGACGCTGCCAGACACTTCAGGCTTATCTCCTGGGAGAACAAAAGGCAAAAAATTTCAGTTTGCTCGATCCTCCTCTACCCCGACATCAACTGTCAGGAAACAGTTGGAAGCTCTTCATACACGTTAGAGTGTCAGCAGTTCAGCCAACAATACACTATTGTGTATGAGGGCTTTTTGGCCACCTTCCCATGTGCTTCCTTGTCCGTTTCTGACCAATCATTGGTCAGATGACCGTTTACACACTCGGATCCTTTATTATACACACCATCCTGAAATGCGGCAGCATTAAAGCCATGTGCTGCAGGTTTTACCTCTATATACAATATACACTGTATCATTGTATGCAGATTTATGCAGTAGTAACACACCATTTCTTTAGCAGTTTGGATACACCCATTGCCCACTATTGTGGTGATGTGATTGAAATTCCAGATATGTTATAGGGACTCTTCCCTCTGCTCTAATGTGTTTTATGTATTATTTATTTAGTAGGTTGCATGAAAAAATAAATCTCAATATTCTGATTCCAAGTACGTTATCCCCCCGGTATATTAGCTTGAACTTCTGGTAGAATGAATAATAGTTTATGTCCCCAGAGCATTGTGCTTGTAACGTGGAGCAGACGAATAATACAAATTATATATCACCCGCAGAAACTGAGAACCAATCAATCTATTACTATGGAGGGAATGCAGACATTATAACTGTGCTGACAACTGATGCCATTCTATTTTAATACGTATCACCTTCTTTAAAGAGGTTGTCTAGTTGGAGAGAAATTTTGGGATACGAAGCAGAACTGTGTAAAATGTTAAATAAATGTTACTCACCTTGCCGATCCTCTGCCACTAATATTTCAGTGCTTGCCGGGTCCTCGTAGCTCTCTTTTTCCTGGTCCAGGCTCAGCCAATACTGGCTGCATTAGTAACTTATCTCATCCAGTGATTGGCTGAGCAGGCCTTTCCTGTCATTTCCTGTGTGTTGAGCTTGGAACAGGCAGAGGAGAGCAGTGGGTGATCGGTGAGGTGAGTAATGCTTCTTTGTTTTTTTTTTGTTTTTTTTCACACCATTCTGCTGCCCCTGATCTAAAAAATGTTATACTGCCAAACAAACCTTTAAGGGTATTTAGAGCAAACTGAGTGAAAATAGTTTAACTTTTAGTGGTTGCTATATATGCACCTTAAATAATTTTCCTCCAAAATTAAAGATTTAATTAAAGGGGTATCCAGTATCTGATCAGTAAGGTCTGACACCAGGGACCCCTACCATTCAGTTGTTTTAGAAGGCAGTGGTGCTCTCAGTTGCGCCACACCCTTCTCGCAGCTAAGCCTAGGCCATGTGATGTCACATTCATTGGTCACATGGCCTTGGTGCAGCTCAGCCCCATTGAAGTGAAATGGGGCCAAACTGCAATACCAAGCACAGTCACTATACAGGGTGGGCCATTTATATGGATACATCTAGGAATCCTCGGACCTGATACCCATTATGTGGTGGTGCACCATCTTGCTGGAAAAACTCAGGGAATGTGTCAGCTTCAGTGCATAAAGAGGGAAACACATCATCATGTAGCAATTTCACATATCCAGTGGCCTTGAGGTTTCCATTGATGAAGAATGGCCCCACTATCTTTGTACCCCATATACCACATTATGGGTGTCAGGTCAGAGGATTCCTAGATGAACAGTTTCCTGGAAAGTGGATTAGTCGTTGTGGGACAGTTGAATGGCCCCCAAGGTCTCCCGACCTGACCCCCTTAGACTTTTATCTTTGGGGTAATCTGAAGGCAATTGTCTATGCTGTGAAGATACGAGATGTGCAGCACCTGAAACTATGGATACTGGAAGCCTGTGCTAGCATTTCTTCTGCGGTGTTGCTATCAGTGTGGGAAGAGTGGGAGAAGAGGGTTGCATTGACAATCCAACACAATGGGCAGCACTTTGAACACATTTTATAAGTGGTCAGAAACTTGTAAATAACTCATGAAAGAATAAAGTTACGTAAAACCAAGCGCATCATTGTTTTTCTTGTGAAATTCTTAATAAGTTTGATGTGTCACATGACCCTCTTCCCATTGCAAAAACTAAAGTTGGATCCAAAATGGCCGACTTCAAAATGTCCGCCATGGTCACCACCCATCTTGAAAAGTTTCCCCCCTCCCATATACTAATGTGCCACAAACAGGAAGTTAATATCACCAACCATTCCCATTTTATTTAGGTGTATCCATATAAATGGCCCACCCTGTACAATGTACATCGCTGTGCGATAGGTCATCAGTATAACATTCTCAGAAAACCCCTTTAAAGGGTGAAGTACTCAGGACCACTTTTCTCAAGATGCTCATGAAGACCATATATATATATATAACACCTCATTTTTGCAAAGCAGAAAACATAGATAGATAGATATGAAATAAGTAGATATGGGATAGATAGATAGATAGATAGATAGATAGATAGATAGATGGTTTACTTTGTGCTGTGTGGCGGCCATCACAGCGCCGAGTAGCATGCTGTTAAACTAGGCAGCGCTACATGTTTGTTCACAAGTGTCAGCTCTATGGTCTCTCCCTCTGCGGCTCCTGATGAAGTGCGGGCTCATGACGCATGGAAACGCGTCGAGCCACTACTAGGAGGGTTATTTAATGCCCACTACCATGGGCTTTTGAAGGTGGAATAAAATATAATATTTCCACTGGACCTGAAAAGGCGCGGCTATGCGCTTGTGATTTTCAACTTCACTCTGCATCTACAGGTTTGGGGCCATAGGAAAACAGGGAGCCCCAACCTGTTGTTTGATAAATTTTAATACAGTACGATTAGTGTATTAGATGTTGGTATAAGCAACACACACGCACTGTTACTTGATACAAGACCCTGTAACTGGAAGTGAGACACATTGTGTACTTAGCAGCGATACTTTAGGTGTTTGTATCTTACTACACCCACGCTACTGTACACATCTACCACCAGCTACAATAGGGGTCTTAATACAAACTATTGGTTTTATACCCCTTTATATACTATTATACTTACCTTGTATTTATAATAAAGATTTATTTTTTTTGATCCCTTTTAAGGTTCCACATATTTATGGGCTTTGCATACAATTTATACCTGTATTTCTACCAAAATTATAGTAGGAAAGTGTTTGATATATGCGGGCCAATTTTCACTTTTGTCTGGAATAAAGCAATTCTGAAAGCATTTTTTTATTTCTAGAGTTTAGAAAAAAGGCAAGCTGTGCCAAATGTGATTATACTGTAGCGGCTGCTTACCTATTGAACGTATACAGAAGAAATGATCTGCAGCAAACAGACTAGAAGTGGTGGGTCATGTAAGGTTCACTAGAAGATAATCTACTGACAGATATCCCCACAGCTGGCAAAGTATCCCAGATTCTCATATCCAATCCAGCTCTGTCTACAGTCATGATGCAATGATACTGGATAACATGGAGACACACCCTGTGACAAACCTCGCAGCCCCGACTGACGTGTCTACTATGTCGGGAACACGCGGTACGGTCTCGTCACTTTTACACCAAGACGTGACATTCAGCACTCCCTGGGAGTACGTAAGGTCAGCTTAACAAAGTTTTACACAGACACCCCCTGTTCACAGAGGTACAGGGAGTGAGAGAGGGAGGGTGGGCCACGCAACCTCCGGCATGGCACAACACTTGTTCACAACCCGGACAGACTGAGAGAGTCCTATAACGCTCCTCTGGAATTCTGGGAATAAAGGGATGCAAATGAGCTCTTAACAAGCTCTGCCTCTAATGCCACCAGATGTAAGGCAGCTATCCTAAAAGTCAATGTTCGACCTTTTAAATAGGTCTTGAGACATGAATTGGATAACAACTAAGCCAGCATCTCATCTGCAGACAGCTGTTTCAGAGTGATGGCCCCTCATAAGTGCAGAGCAGATAGTACTGACTTAACTGGCTGAGAGGCCTAGGTCAATATTTAGGGAAACTATATCTCCTTATGGAGAGTGCCTAAATGACGCAAGGAGTCTTCTAGGCCAGGCAACGCTCCTCTGGAATTCTGGAAAGAGAGGGTCATTTATCATTCCTAAATCTGCCTAAATTAGGCATATTTCAGGCACAGATATCGATGCAACAGCAAGTTGTGCTGCAATCTGCGACTTCGCCCCACTTATGCCAGGTCTAAATAAGTGGGCATGGCATGAGCGGGGAAGGAAGCGGACCGGCAGGCTCGTCTCATTCATCATTTTCTACACCTGTTACAGGCATAGAAAAAGTTTAAATGTAAGAAAGCTCAGAAGCTGTCTTACATTTAGAACTGCACTGGATGCATTGAAGTTATGTAGATGCTGGTGGCTCTTCATAACTCTGGTGGATCCACTGCCAGAGCAGGGTCTAAAACGCCGGTCTTAATAAATGTGCCCCATAATATCTCCTTATTATTTGTGCACCACGTGTGCTATAATGTACTGAGGTGTCACTTTTATAGCACGGTGACCTCACTGTGGCCTCATTACAGTATTTTGCCAACTTATCATCAGTTTTTACCCTTTCCTTTGATGCATGTCCCTGAAATAATGTAAATTGCATCGGTTTCTCATTGCGGGGGACTCTCTGCCAGAAATTCATGACTTTTGTTGCTGAAATGATATTTGTTAACCAGCTAGCTCATTTGTATGCCTCCTCCACGCCAGACATTTTGTCTGAGTCACAGGGAGGGCTACCTACTCATAAACTGAGTCACCGCTCAGAGTCTATTGTCAGGACGTCACCGCTCACTATGTTATCTGGAGCAGCTCCTGCACTTTGTGTTTGACGGTGATTCACCAGTACCCTGTGTGGCGTACAGCAAACCGCGTACCAAGCCTTTGCCCTGGCAGATTGTAGAGAATGGGATAATGCCCAGATAATGTTACTGCAGGTTTCACACAGGAGGACCTGGCATCCCAGGTACATGGCAGCATAGGTACTTTCTTGGGCAGAATGTCCACAAATACCATGTGCATGTGTGTGGAGGTCACATTGTGAGCCCTATAGGGGACAAGGACCGATGTGATCAGTGCTGCGCAATATGTTGTCCACATGCAGAAGTGGCACATTTCTCCATAGATAGATATATAGATAGAGACCTAGAAAGATATGAGATAGATTGATATGAGATAGATTGATATGAGATAGATAGATAGATAGATATTGAGAATCTGTGTGACAGAGCATATAGCAGATTTTCAAATCCACTCATTGCGCATCTAGAATCGTATTTGCTGTACGAGCAGTGTCCCTGCATACATATGCCTGCCAGCTCGGCGGAGAAGCATGTGTTCTGTGTAGGAAGGAGAGGAAGCCACTACCACAAGAGGATAAGTGCCTGATCAGTTGGAGTCCGGCCGCTGGGGCCCTTCCTTGCAGAAGAACAGGGGTCCATGTTCCCCATTTGAAGTGGCAGACACACATGTGTATGTACCACTCCATTCCACTCTATGGGACTGCTGGAGATAGTCGAGTACAAGGGGTTATCCAAACCTGAAAACCCACCCACAATGCCTCGGGCCTCTCATAGAGAGAATACTTACCTAGTCCCTGTCACCTGTGTCCTTCCGGATCCCTCCACGGCCGTCCTTGCATCTCTCCGGTGAGCAGATAACAACATCCATCAACGTGGGGGGTGCAGCCAATATCAGGCCGTGCTGCTGACCTTCTCCCCTTACATTATGTGTGATGTCACACGTGACACAAGGTGGAGGTCACCATCGCAGCCTGATATTTGCTGCACCCCCCATCGATGGATGTTGTGAGAGGTGCACCGAGGAGACGCAGCTATAGTTGTGGAGGGATCCGGAAGGACACAGGCGACAGGGACTAGGTAAGTATTCTCTCTATGAGGGGTGCGTTTGGATAACCCCTTTAAGGGCCCTTTACATGGGCTGAGAATCCGCCAGAGAGTTGCTAACCAGTGTTCATAGGAATACTCGTTAGCGATTATCTGGGGGTGTAAAGGTACCGCCAATTACACGATGAAGGAGAAAAACGTGAGTCTAAATGGACCTTAAAGGGGTATTCTCATCTCACAAATGTAGTTTGTATAGTTAGATATAGCCATACCAATATTATTACTAATAGAATGTATTTATATAAAATGTACCGTTTAGAATATTTGCTTATTTGTATATCCATTGTCCCACACACATCAGTCAGACCGTTGCCCCTAGTTACGACCACTGCAGCCATGTAGTAGTTGTGGCCGGCTTGCTCTTGTTCAAACCCGCTCTGAGGTAACTGCTGTATTTTGAATGCACATTACATGAGCATGTGAAGACACACCTTAGGGTACTTTCACATCTGCGTTTTGAACACTACCAGTCCAAAACACAATGGTCAGGATCCATCCAAACGCAGACTTTATAAATGGATCCTGCTCCATAGAGATGAATTGATCTTGGAACAGGATCTGTTTCTTAGCGTTTTGGAGGCGCAGACAAAAATGCTACAACCCAAAGATGTGTCTCTGCATGCTCATGTAATGTGCGTTCACAATACAGCAGTTACCTCAGAGCGGGTTTGAACAAGAGCAAGCTGACCACCACTATTACATGGCCGCGGTGGTCGTAACTAGGGGCAACGGCCTGACTGATGTGTGTGGGACAATGGATATACAAATAGGTAAATCTTCTAAACGGTACATTTTATATTAATACATTCTATTAGTAATAATATTGGTATGGTTATATCTAACTATACAAACTACATTTGTGAGATGGGAATACCCCTTTAAGCATACCTCCCAAGTGTCCCTCTTTTGGAGGGACAGTCCTCTTTTTGACCAAGTCCCTCTGTCCCTCTTTACTCCTTAAATGTCCCTCTTTTTGAGCTGGAGAATTAATGCATAAATGGTCATTAATAAATTTACTAAATTGCTCCTTACTAAACTATCTGTTTGGTTTTTACCTGTATATTAGACAATAACTCCATTATTTGGTGCAATTTGGACCTTAAAATATCTATAATCTGATGATTTATGTGTTAATATTTATATGGACATTGAAGCGCAAGAAAAAAAAAGGCCGCAGGGGCTCCAGTAATTATGATTTGGGCGGAGTTAGAGGTGTGGCCTAGTATAAAAAAACTGCGGTGATGCGCGCCACACACATTGTCCCTCTTTGCAATTTTCAAAAGTTGGGAGGTATGCTTTAAGCTATCTTCAGCAACCTACAGATTGCCAAATGGAGTGTGCATGTGTTTTCACTGTTTCTGTCAAATGATTGATAGATAGACCAGATAGATACAGATGTAGCCACTGCTATTTCGAGAGGCTTAACATGTTAACACAGCAAAAACACATTACAGTAATATGATAGATAGATCATTAGAACCTTGAGATATATTAGATATATAGATATTAGCTGATCGATCGGTCGACCGTCGAGATATAGATGGAAGAATAGCTAAATACTTAGAGGTTGTGTCACTTCAGTAAGTGGCCTTTATCATGTAGAGAAAGTTAATATAAGCCATTTACTAATATATTGTTATTATCCATATTGCTTCCTTTGCTGTCTGGATTCATTTTTCCATCACATTATACACTGCTCATTTCCATGTTTACAGACCACCCTTCCTATAGTGTGCAAGCACGACCACCGCTGCTGGATACAGGGTGGTCGTAACCATGGAAACGAGCAGTGTATAGTGTGATGGAAAAATGAATCCAGCCAACAAAGGAGGCAATATAGACAATCACAATACATTAGTAAGTGCCTCGTATTAACTTTCTCTACATGATAAATGCCATTTACTGAAGTGAGACAACCCCTTTAAGTCGATAGATGTTAAGCAAGAGAAAACAGCAGCACATGGTGAACAGTGTGTTGGACCCAGCTTGACAAAGGCCTCATTGTGCTGGGCTGAAAAGTTGCAGAGGAATGAACCAGGTCCAACACCCTGTTCACCGTACATTGGAATGCTCCTCATTTTTCTTGTATATATCCTAATGACAAACTCCATTCAAACCAACTCTTAAAACTTAAAGGGGTTGTCTCATTACAACAAATTAATAATAATAATAAGTGCTTGATCGATTGGGGATCAGAGAGGTCTCCAGCAGTTGTACCCAGGCTGATCAGACACTTATCCTATATCCTGTTGTTGTAATGGGACGATCCCTTTAACATGGATCTGATTTCCTTCAGGCTCCGAATAAATATTTCATCCTGTAGACTACATGCAGATGGTAGTTTGGAGTCAGTCATTTCCATACTGAGATGAATATCACTAAATTTTCTTGCTTTGCCATCTGTGATTTTAGAAAGAACCAGAGATTTGCATTCCAGATTTTTTTGCTTCTGCAGTTGTCATCCATGGTTTGTTTTTCACATATTGTAATTGAAATCAAAAAAACTTTTGTGTCTAACTCTTCTGACCGCACTTTTGATGGACATTCGTCAAAACTGCTCTCCATATGCAAGAGCTTTAAATAAAAATTTGCTGTTTCACAATCTACAAAATAAATGTTGTATTTGTACTATACCTTCTGGAGCAGAGTAAGGCTCTTGAGCCCCAGTACATCATTTGTAATGGGGCCCCCACCTACCATGTGCCACTTATAATCCTGTTGCCTTCTTATGTGACAGAGGAGCCATTGCGACTCCTCTGGCACCAGGATCTAGGGTGTGACTAATAGCTCTGCACCTTCTATAGCTATGCTGCTAGTTGGAGGCCTGTAGACCTGTGAATGAATATTCTCCGAAAGAGCAGTACTTGGTTGGTAACTTCCAAATGAGTATGGGTGTCAGCCTAGCAACTGGTTCCTCCACCAAATATGACCAGACTGGATCTCTGCACTCTTGTGGTGGACAGTTTTGTTGTATGTTGGGTGTGACCATATAGAGAGAAGTATCTGTACCCCAGTGAGATACCTACCAACATTTGTGTTGGTAAATTAGTGGCGTTTCGTCCATACATAAACTCACTTTCAAGCTAGGACAAGTCGAGTTTCCTGGAACTTTCTATGAAAATTCTGGTTAGGCTGAGTTCACACTTCAGTTTTTTGGTCAGTTATTTTCATCAGTTAGTGTGAGCCAAAACCAGGTGTGAGTCAAAAACACAGAACAGGTGCAGATCTTTCCATTACACCTGATCTCTGAGTAGGCTTCACTACTGTTTTTTGTCAAATAACTGAAGTGTGAACCCAGCCTTAAAGGGGTTGTCCGAGATTTTGATGGCCTATCTTCAGGCTATGAGATTGGCACTATACAATGGGCGGTGCTGTGCTTGGTAAGTTGCGAGGAGGCTGCGGCCTCGGCCTCCTCAAACACCTGATCAGCAGGGATGCCGGGTGTTGTACCCTGACCACAGGGGCATAACTACCATAGCGGCAGACCATGCGACTGCTATGGGGCCCAGGGCAAGAGGGGGCCCAGTCTTAGTTGGGATTATCTCCTCTTCTAGTGGAGGTCAAAACTTGGTCAGGACTCTGCCCTCTAAAGGAACAACTTTTAGCAAATGAAGCAGTGGAAAAATGGCCCAAAGGTGTGGGTTCTGGTTTGATCCTTGCTATGGGGCCCTTACGTCTCTATGTACACCATTGCCTGACCAACCTGATATTTGGTTACCTCTCCTGAGGATAGGTCATCTGCACCGGTAAAACCCCTTTAATCCTGGTAATCTTGATACAGTTGGCTATTATACCTTATATACTTCCAGGGCCCGTTTTTTAATGTGGTTAATGGCTGGAGAGACTTTTCTGTTCTGTACTTCCTAATAATTTTATGTAATGTTACATCTGGCCTACAGTAACACTGCCATAAAATAGTGATTTATGTGTTTGCAGATTTGCAATTAAAATGCACCTTGGGCACGTCCTGCGCCTGCTGTTTATATTGGTCTAATAGGAATACTTCAGACATGGCACTAATTGTGATAAAAGGGTCTGAACTCTTTCCCTATTAGCTTTGTTTAATGAGCCACTAATGCTCAGCGCAATATGGAGCACGTCATGGTGGAGGCTCAGGTATGAATCTATTACAGGACAGAACGTACATCTATTTATGACATGTACATCAACCATGACTAAAAATGGTGTAGGATCATTTGAATCTTGTACATTTTTATAGAAATTCAGATTTGCTCCTCTAGTACTGCAGGAGATAATTGTAATTACATACCCTTGCCCTTATAGGTGACAAATACTCTACATTGTGCCGTTCCTCTGTTATTCCTCCAGGAAATGCAAGACAGCTAGGCATTACCATTACCCCTATCAATGAGACATGTCCCGACACAGTCTGATAACGTCCAATCATTGCAGAGACACATCCTATCGATAAGGGCTCATGCACACAAACGTATTTTCTTTCCGTGTCTGTTCTGTGATTTTTGCGGACCAGAATCATTTGTTTCAATGGGTCCTTCAAAAAAACGGAAGTTACTCCGTGTGCATTCCGTTTCCGTATGTCTGTATTTCCGTTCTGCAAAAAAAATAGAACATGTCCTATTATTGTCCGCATTATGGACGAGGATAGGACTGTTCTATTAGGGGCCAGCTGTTCCGTTCTGCAAAATATGGAATGCACAAAGACGTTATCCGTCATCCGCAAAATACATACGGTCGTGTGCATGAGCCCTACAGGGAATGATGAGATTCAGTTGTCAGTGTATTCAAACAATTCTAGGAGCAGTAACAGAAGGACAGTGGATTGCAGAGCTCTATGAACTTCCCCCTTTGTGAGGCCTTGCACTTCATCGTAAATTAGGCGCCCCCTCCGGCAACGCAGGGGATTTCAAGCGCCAGTGTAAAACACTGGTCTTTGATAAATCTTCCCATACATGTTTTGCCTGGACAATGGGAGTGCTGATTCTTGATTTTCCTTATAAAACTGGATGCTGTCTAGTGTTATTGCATTAGGAACTAGGGCAGGGATGGCCAACCTGAGGCTCTCCAGCTCTTGCAAAACTACAACTCCGAGACTGCCTACAGCTATCAGCCTAAAGCAAGGCATGGTGGGAGTTGTAGTTTTACAACAGCTGGAGAGCTGCAGGTTGGCCATGCCTGGATTAGGTTCACATGTGTCACTGATGCGGCTGCCTGTCCTCTGTCTGGTGCAGGGCCTGGACGGAGACTTGGATGTCTTCCTTTTCAGTAGCTCATGCTCAGACAGCAACATTATGCTGAGTTGCAGCCATAAACTGCCCGACTGAGGCTTCTCTCACCCCCAGTCAGTACCTAGAGCCGACCGACATGACATAGCTCTCTGTGGCTGACTGAGGGTGAGAGAAGCACTCCTGCCCGTCTGCAGCTCATCTAACAGTTTTCCAGTTCTTTTTTTTTTTGGTTTGCCTCAACAGGGGCGTGGCTTAGAGGAGCCGGGGGCGTGACCTGGAATGTCCGGCTTTATGGGGTGAAGCGAGTGGCCACCCTACCTGACGTGGTTTTAAATAGATTGATAAGTGGCTGCATAATTTTGACAGGGAAATCTGCAACTTATTCATGCTAGAATCCATATGTTCCTTGCGGATTTTCCTGTGGATTTGCCTCACAGGCAGGGGCTGGCTGGCAAATTTTAGCCTGGGTGGCAAGCACACAGCACTGGCCCATGTGTAGCGGCCCACCCTTAACCTGTTTAACTCCGCCTACCATAAAGCCGGTACAGGTAAATGGGCTTTAAATGGTTAAAAGGCGGCAGATTTACCAACCCCTGAGCTGAAGAGACTCCATTGAGTACAATAGGGTCTGCTCAGGATGCTGCTCCTTTACCGAACAAAAAAGTCTTGCATGCAGAACTTTTCTGCCCGGTCTTTTTAACAGAATCTGTGACCCAAGCGCAAATGTGAATGGATAGTATTAGACGTATAGCATCAGATGTATGTTTAACACACAAATACAGAGCAAGATCACTACATACACACAGCACCAGAACCAAACCTAGAGGTCAAACACAGCACCAGAACCAAGTTCACTGCATGAATACAGCACCAGAACCAAACCCATAAGTCAAAAACAGCACCAGAACCAAGTTCTCTACATAAATATAGCACCAGAGCCAAGTTCTCTACATAAATACAGCACCGGAACCAGGTTCTCTACATAAATACATCACCCGAACCAAGTTCTCTACATGAATACAGCACCAGAGCCAAGTTCTCTACATAAATACAGCACCAGAACCAAACCTAGAAGTCAAACACAGCACCAGAACCAAGTTCACTGCATGAATACAACACCAGAACCAGGCCCATACGTCAAATACAGCAACAAAATCAACAAGAAATATAGCACCATAACTAAACCCATAAGTCAAATACAGCACCAGAACCTAGTTGAATACATAAATACAGCACCAAAACCAAGTTCTCTACACAAATACATCAGCAGAACCAAGTTCTCTACATAAATACAGCACCAGAACCAATTTCTCTACATAAATACATCACCAGAACCAAGTTCTCTACATAAATACATCACCAGAACCAAGTTCTCTACACAAATACATCAGCAGAACCAAGTTCTCTACATAAATACAGCACCAGAACCAATTTCTCTACATAAATACAGCACCAGAACCAAGTTCTCTACATAAATACATCACCAGAACCAAGTTCTCTACATAAATACATCACCGGAACCAAGTTCTCTACATAAATACAGCACCAGAACCAAGTTCAATACATAAATACTTCACCAGAACGAATTTCTTTACATAAATACATCACCAGAACCAAGTTCTTTACATAAATACAGCACCAGAACCAAGTTCTCTACATAAATACAGCACCAGAACCAAGTTCAATACATAAATACAGAACCAGAACCAAGTTCTCTACATAAATACAGCACCAGAACCAAGTTCAATACATAAATACATCACCAGAACCAAGTTCCCTACATAAATACAGCACCAGAACCAAGTTCAATACATAAATACATTACCAGATTTTAAATGTTTAGTACAGATACCATCTGAGTAGTCAGGTCAGCCCTCGCCATATGAAACTACAGCTCCCAGTATGGCCTGAACAAGTGTAAAGGGATGCTGGGAGTTGTTGCGCAAAACAGCATGCTACCACCCATCATCAGCTGTAGATCATCCAGGTGACTACAGCTCCCATCATACACAGTCAGTAGCATAATAATAATTTCCATTTAGTGACTTACAGGTGACGTCTCTTCCTGAGTTCTTCCCCATCTGGTTCAGACCACCATGACGACTCATCACATCCACAATGCAGCTTTGCAGATTTTGCCGAGAAGATGTCTTCAGCTTCACGCTTTACCAACACATTGGCACCCTGCATACTGACACAAACTCATCTTAGTGCCACATTCTGTGCCCTGAATATAACAGCAGCATTAGTGCCACATGCTCTGTGCCCTCTGCATATAGTGCCACACACTCTGCCCTCTGTATATAGTTCCACATACTCTGTGCCCTCTGTATACAGTGTCATATGCCCTCTGTATATAATGCCACATGCTCTGTGCCCTCTGTATATAGTGCCACACACTCTGTGCCCTCTGTATATAGTGCCACATGCTCTGTGCCCTCTGTATATAGTGCCACATGCTCTGTGCCCTCTGTATATAGTGCCACATACTCTGTGCCCTCTGTATATAGTGTCATATGCCCTGTGCCCTCTATATATAGTGCCACATACTCTGTGCCCTCTGTATACAGTGCCATATGCCCTTTACCCTCTGTATATAGTGCCACATGCTCTGTGTCCTCTGTTTATAGTGCCACATGCTCTGTGCCCTCTGTATATAGTGTCATATGCCCTATGCCCTCTGTTTATAGTGCCACACACAGTTCCCCTAATGCTAGTGCCACATGCTTGGTGCCCCTTATAAAACGTGCCTCTTATATGTGCCCCTTTGTGTATAGTGCCCCTTCAGTGTGCCCCCTTTATGTATTTTGCCTCTTGCAGTATATGTGCCCATTTGTCTATAGTGACCCTTCAGTGTGCCCTCTGAATACAGCGTACACACACTGTATTATAATACTTGGTAAAAGCTAGATTGCAGTGGGTGAGACGTCACTGGCTACAAGTTGCTAACGGTCACATGACAAGCTAGATGCAGTGGGTATATAGAGTATATACAGCAGTGCATATAATATATATCTATACACACTGCATCTATTATACCTCGTACCTCACATATCAGTATACGGCTGTATATACTATATATCTGTACACACTGCATCTATTATACCTTGTACCTCACATATTAGTACACTGCTGTATATACTATATATCTGTACACATACATCTATTATCTACTACCTCACATATCAGTACACTGCTGTATATACTATATATCTGTACACACTGCATCTATTATACCTCATACCTCACATATTAGTACACTGCTGTATATACTATATATCTGTACACACTGCATGTATTATACCTCATACCTCACATATCAGTACACTGCTGTATATACTATATATCTGTACACACTGCATGTATTATACTTCATACCTCACATATCAGTACACTGCTGTATATACTATATATGTACACACTGCATGTATTATACTTCATACCTCACATATCAGTACACTGCTGTATATATATCTGTACACACTGCATCTATACTTTTATAATACATGCAGTATATACAGATATATAGCATATACAGCAGTATACTGATATGTGAACTACGACGTATATTAGATGCAGTGTGTACAGATATATAGTATATACAGCAGTGTACTGATAAGTGAGGTATGAGGTATAATAGATGCAGTGTGTACAGATATATAGTATATACAGCAGTGTACTCATATGTGAGGTATGAGGTATAATAAATGCAGTGTGTACAGATATATAGTATATACAGCAGTGTACTCATATGTGAAGTATGACGTATATTAGATGCAGTGTGTACAGATATATAATATATACAACAGTGTACTGATATGTGAGGTGTGATGTATAAATTACACCTTGTATCTCACATGAGTACACTGCGTTGTATACTATATACCTGTAGAAACTGCATGTATTATACCTCGTACCTCATAACATATCAGTACACTGCTGTATATACTATATACGTTTACCCACTGCATCTATTATACCTTCTACCTGACATATCAGTACTCTGTGTGTATATGTCAGGTGAAAAAAATGCAGTGTGTAGAGATATATGTGGACAGTCATATATTATGGTCACTGTGTTAGAGTTAAGGGCCAGTATTGGGGTTAGGGGTCAGTATTAGGGATAGGCGTAGTATTAGCATAAAGCTACATTCAGACGACCGAAAGTGTTTTGCAGTCCCAAATTGTGGATCCGCAAAACATACTGGCCTTGTGCGTTCCACATTTTGGCGGAACGCACAGTGCCAGCCCTATATAGAAATGCCTATTCTTGCGGACAAGAATAGGGCATATGCCACTATATTTTTTGGGGGGAACGGAACTACGTATGTGGACAGTACATGGTGTGGTGTCCGCATCTTTTGCGGCCCCATTGAAATGAATGGGTCCGCACCCGTTCGGCAAAATTGTGGAACGGATTCAGACTTAGAAATATGGTCGTCTGATACGGTTGTCTGAATGCACCCTTAGGGCCAGTATTAGAATTAGGGTCAGTATCAGTTAGGGGCCAGTACTGGGGTTAGAGGCAGCGTTAGGGATACATTCAAACAACCGTATTTCCATTCACTTCAAAGGGGCCGCAAATCCTAAGTTCCGTTCCGCAAGCCCCGCAAAAAAAAGATAGAGTATGTCCTATCCTTGACCGCAATCGCAGACAAGAACAGGCATTTCTATCATAGGGCTGGGCATGTGTGTTCCACAAAATGTGGAATGCACACGGCCAGTATCCGTGTTTTGTGAATCCGCAATTTGTGGACCTCAAAACACATATGGTCATGTGAATGTAGCCTCAGGGTTAGGGGTCAGTAGTAGGGTTAGGGGTCTGTATGGCGTAGTATTAGAGATAGGGAAAGTATTAGGGGTCAGTATTAGGGTTAGCAGTCAATATTAGGGTTAGGGACAGGATTAGGTGTCAATATTAGGGTTAGGGGTCCAGGGTTACAGGTCAGTACTAGGGTAGGGGTCAGGGGCCAGTATTAGAGGTCAGGGGCCAGTACTAGGGTTAGGCTACTTTCACACTTGCGTCAGCAGGATCCAGTTGTGAGATCCGTCACAGGCTCTCACAAACGGTCCTGAACTGATCAGTTTTTCCTTAATGCATTCTGAATGGATAAGGATCCGTTCAAAATGCATCAGTTTGCCTCCGTTCCGTCTCCATTCCGCTCTGACAGCGTTTTGGTGTCCGCTTGACTGAGCGGAATGGAAACAGATCCGTCATGACTACAATGTAAGTCAATGGGAACGGATCCGTTTACTCATGCACAATAGTAAACGGATCCGTCCCCCACTGACTTTCAATGGAGTTCAGAACGGATCCGTCTTGGCTGTGTAAAAGATAATACAAACGGATCCGTTCAGAACGGATGCAGACGGTTGTATTATCAGGACGGATCCGTTTATGAGAGCCTGGACGGATCTCAAACTGATCCTGCAAACGCAAGTGTGAAAGTAGCCTTAGGGGTGCGACAGGGCCAGTATTAGGGGTCAGTACTAGGGGGTAAGGGGCTAGTATCAGGGTTAGGGGTCCAAGGTTAGAGGTCAGTACTAGGGTAGGGGTCAGGGGCCAAAATAAGTGGTCAGCGGCCAGTACTAGAGGTCAGGGCCCAGTACTAGGATTAAGGGTCAGGCAGGGCCAGTATTAGGGGTCAGGGGCCTATATTAGGGTTATGAGTTAATGCAGGTCAGTATTAGAGGTCAGGGGCCAGTACTAGGGTTAGGGGTCAGGCAGGGTCAGTATTAGGGGTCAGGGGCCAGTATTAGGGTCAGGGCCAGGGTAAGGCAGGGTGGTCAGTACTAGGTGGGCAGGGGCCAGTATTAGGGTTAGGGTAAGGCAGGGCCAGTATGGGGGTCAGTAATAGGGAGGCAGGGGGCAGTATTAGGTTAAGGGGTGCATATAGAGAGCATAGGGGGAGGGCAGTTAATACTCACCTGTCCAGGCGCGGTCCCACGATGCAGACCCGGCCTCTTCCGGCGGGTCTGCTCCCGAGGAACGTCGCAGGCGGCGCGATGACGTCATCGCTCCGCCTACATCACATCTGTGCGCCGGCCACCGGGAGTAGCGGAGCAGGGAACCAGAGGTTCCCTGCTCCGCCTGCGCTGGCTGCTACTGGCACAATTGTATCTGCATCTAGTGGATGCAGATACAATTGAGTTCAGGAGCCATGGCGGCCCTGACATACACCGGCCCGGGGGGCATCTGCCCTCCTGCCCCCCGGCCCAGCCTGCCCCTGCTCACAGGGTCAGTTTATTCTGTTGATTTAAAATCTGCAGCACAGGTCAATTTAAGCCACAGATTTTCTTCACATGGATGAGATTTTTGATGACGATGCAGATTTATATCCACTTGATACACAGTAGAATTAATTATGGAAAGAATATAGGGGGTCATTTATTAAGGACTGGCATTTTAGACGCCAGTCTTAATAAACCCCTGGTGGATCCGGGCACAGGCCTCTTCATAACTTCGCTGGATCCACCGCCAATTCAAAATGTCTAACATATAGACCTTTTTCTATTCCCTTCCCCACTTATGCCACGCCCACTTTTATAGACCTGGCATGAGCAGGGAAAAGCCGCAGATTGCGGCGCAACAAAGTTTGTTGCACCCCAATCTGCGCCTGAAATACGCCTAATATAGGCGTATTTCAGCTTCATAAATGACCCCCATAATATGTAAATTCAATCTAAAATAAATAGCAACTTCTAATTCCTCTAATTCCTCAGCTTCACACTTTAAACTAATATAAAGTGAATATCCACCTGTTAACATCATACAGCAAATACATTTTCCGTCCAAACATTCTGTGCTGATTAATTTTTATAATATATCATGGCAGTTTCCTCATACAGTGCTCCAAATAGTAAATGCTAAAATGCTGTCCTGCTGCAGCCACCTCTAGAGGGAGCTCAGGAGCTCAGTAACTTACTTCATTCTGTTTATAGACAATCTGTCAGCACAAACCTCATTATTAAAGAAGAACTCCCGCAAAAATTTTTATTCTCTGACCTGTTAGAAAGCTGCATGATATAATCTGTAGTGAATGTCATTTTCTTATCAGAGGCTGAAATTGAGAGTTTCCACTCTCTTCTTATTGTAGCCTTGTCATGTGACCAACTCCCTGACCTCCAACTGACCCAGGACAGCAAGCCAGTCACTTCTCTATTCATTCCTATGAGACTGAAAGTGAGGCTCCCATAGGAATGTATAGAGAATTAGACTTCCTGTCCACACATAAGGTGCTGTGTGAGTTAGTGGGTCTAATTCCTAGTCACATGACACAGATAAGAAACTTCAGGATGATATAACTCAAAAATTCAGCTACTGGTAAGAAAATGACATTCACTACACATTACATCATGTACATTTCTAGCAGGACATGGAATAAAAATTTTTGCGGGAGTTCTTCTCTAAATGATGAGGACTGTCGGATTCCTTCTGTCCCGCTGATTCAAATGTTTCTGTCCCCATCCAGATCTGTGCCTCCGTTGCTAAGAAATCACGCCCATTTTGATATTCAAATAAGCTCTTTGGTGCAACAAGGGCAGCTCCCTTGCACTCGCCAAAAGCTCTGCCCTATATCTTGGATAGCACTGCTTCCACAAACTGTGAGTGACAGGGCCAGGCTGGTGATGTAATCTCACCTGGCGCTGTGTTCTCACGTGTGCACCGTCATTTTAGGAACTGGCGCACGCACAGTACAGGGAAGTTTTTTTAGTGACTGGCCTCAGCAGTGTCCCTAGTGGCTTGTGAATGTTGGATCTCATGCCACTTGGGGACACATAACTGCAGTCATTGGCTGCGGGCCACGTGTCCCCGTCCATGTGGAAATTGACAGACGGAGATCGGAAAACCAGGCAGGGAGCCAGAACGGAGCAGCAGGGTGAGCATAGATTTCACCACATGTATTCCAGATTGGGGTGCAAATCCAGACTATATTATTATGTCCGAATTTCCTTGCGCTTCGTGATAACAAATCAGTTTTTCCTAAAATGGCAGCTGCACATTTTACCAAGTGAAAGTAAGAAGCCATGGAACGCAAGATCACCCATAATACTGTGCAGCAAGTTAATCTACAGATAGCCATCCCCTGTGATGTCACAGCCCTATAAAACCCATATCCCGCGCAGTCTCCGACATTGTCCTGTGAGCTGAGGGAGGGATATGGCAAGTGCACTAGGGAAAGCATTGCTGAAAATGATTAAAGGGGTTCTCCGAGTTATATATATTGATGATCTATCCTCAGGATAGGTCATCAATATCAGATCGGCAGGGGTCTGACACCAGGCACCCCCGCCGATCAGCTGTTTGAAGAGGAGGCGTGCGCCGTATCAGCGCTGCCTCCTCTTCACTGTTTACATGCTGGCCGACACGGGGGTAGTGGTGAGTATGTGTAATTACACCTAACTGCCCCATTCATTTCTATGGGAAGAATCGCCCCCATACAAGTCTATGGAAGCGATTCTATCCATAGAAATGAATGGGGCAGTTAGGTGTAATTACACCTACTCACCACTACCCCCGTGTCAGCCAGCATGTAAACAATGAAGAGGAGGCAGCGCTGATACGGCGCGTGCCTCCTCTTCAAACAGCTGATCGGCGGGGGTGCCGGGTGTCGGACCCCTGCCGATCTGATATTGATGACCTATCCTGAGGATAGATCATCAATATATATAACTCGGAGAACCCCTTTAATAGAAGAATATTGGAGAGGGAGACTGCAGGGAGACTTGTGCTGTGTCAGTTTTATTTATTTATTCCTAAATCAGCCATAAATGCAATTCAATACCAATAAGATGGAAGCCTTTATTATTCTGGTGCCATCGTGTCAACCAATACCATCCAGTCTGCACCCCTTAGGGGGGGCCAGGTCTTAATGATGACCATCCTCATCTTTTGCTGGCTTTACTTCTTCCAAATCATCCTTCAAAGTGTCCATGTCCTAGAAAAGTCAGCAAGATGCAGAGAGAGGAGGAGCTGGATGCTCCTGATGATATATTCTCATTGATATTAGATGATGTGGTAAAGGAGGAAAAGCAGTTGGCAGAAGAAGGGCTCCCACTTGTAGGGTAGAAGAGCATTTGGGTTGGAGAAGTGGGTATGCCAGCATATTGTGCCCCCACCTAACCAGCCAAACCCCATACCAGCAACAGCCCCTCTTTAAAGATGCTGCGTGGCCATTAACAATGAAGAAGGATTATACAGTGCGGTCATCATTATTAAATCAAAGGAAGCTGTGGGCTAAATGGCAGCATGGTTTTCACCGCAACCCGCCCACAGCACTGCCGCTCTGTGTGATCGTACCCTAAGGCAGAGTGGCCTGTGGATACCTTCTTTATAGCGATTTGTGACAAATTAATTCAGAACTAATCAAATTTCTTGGCTAACTTCGGCAAAGTTGCCAAATCAAATTTTTCAAAACTTTGCTTATCTCTAATTATTATTATTATTATTATTTTTATTTCACTCCAGGTAATCACAATTTACGTTGATTCTGCTGAGATTTCCAGTTTCAGATAAGCTAATTAATACAATTAACTTATTTACACAAGCGTTTTATTGACCATTTTTGTCTAATACAACCATATGTACATTGTATCCATATTTTCCATGAAGACAGTTTACTAATATAACTGGCGACACAATACATTTGCTTAATGTTTCAAATGATGCTCCCCATCCAATCCAGATTAATTGCAAATGTACTTTCCATTCAATGAGACAAACTGTTTTGTTGACATGCGATACTTAAATCATGCTTAATTTTCAGTTAAATTTCTAATAAAGAATGCAAACAAGCCCCTCTTACCAGGTGGAAATGTTCCAGATTTTATAATACTATTATCGAATAAATTACAGTACCCAGATTTAGCAAGAAAGCGCCTTGATTTTATGGACAAAACGCTAGTTATATTTAGTCTGTTAACCTTTGATAATTCCCTCCCACGGCTTTAAATTGTAGGACGTTTTTTTATGCTAATTGTTGTCAGTGGGGTTTCTGCCATAGCCCCTCCGTAATTTAAACCCATGGCATTATAATGCAGGTGCTGATAATTGCAGAACGCCTTTATTATTGATGCATTGGCTGCGTTTTATACTTCTGCTTTATACAATTTATTTTTAGATCTCGCTCAGATATACAAAAACATCAATGATGATCCTTGTGCTCGGAATAATAGACAATAAATGGATTTACGAGATTATCCTGTTGATGTTCATTGGGGAGATGTGATGCTTAAATGACTGAAACAGGAAAGATTTATACTAATAGACAAATTTTATTTATTTTAATTAATATATAAACTAAATGATGTATACTAATATATGTTAATTTTATTTTTTATTCCTATATTAATTAAATAATTTATATAAATATGTTAATTTTATTTCTTTGAATTACACAAACTACTCATTGTAAAAGAGATCATATTACATCGAATATATAATAATAGAACATTTAACATTTTCGTATTTTTTTTTCATGAAACATCATCTTTTGATGTGTAATACTGTATGTAGATATATAAATGTTTGTAATTTTGCATGAACTCCAGAACGAAAAGGCGCTATAAAGAGTTAATGAGGACCTGTCTCCCCTCCTGGAGAACTGATGGCATTCCTCATGTAATAGCAATTCTGGAACTTCTGACATGACTGATGAACGTGACATCATTGGCCTAGGAAAAAGAAGCAGCACGTATGATTGGCGGGGGTGCTGGGTGTCAGACCCCTCTCCAATTTGATATTGATGACCTATCATGAGGATAGCTCATTGATATCAAAATCTTGGAAATCTCTTTAACAAGTAGTGCCCTACTACCCATGATATATTGCAATAAATCCAGACAGTTAATGATTACTTAAGGTGATTATGATTATATATCATAGATATCATTAGAAAATACTTCTTGTAATCCGCACATCACTAGTGTTGATCGAGCACCTGTGTGCTCGTATGCTCGGGTGCTCTGGCCGAGCACCCGAGCATAATCTAAGTAAATGGGAGTAAACCAGGCACAAGTTTACACAAGTCCCCCAAATTTTAAAAAAAACCGTCCCCACATAAAAGGGCTTTTATTTGTTTTTAAAATAAAATCTATCCCTGCCTAGCGTGCCTCTCTCCCTACATTATCTGTCCCTCCTTGCGGCAGCTCTCCCTGACTAACACTGGCTGGGAAGGCGTCAACGGGTGCCATATAGCACCCGATGACGCGTTCCCGGCCAGCCAATCAGTGTAATGCCAGTAGCTAAGATGGCTATTAGCATTACACTGAATGCCATCCGAACACCGAGTGTACCCGAGCGCCGGCATGCTCGGCCGAACAGCGAGTTCGGCCGAGCATGCTCGCTCATCACTACACATCACCTCTATAATCTATACACTGCAACTTCAGGCCTCTAGGCACACATGGCACATTACTTCCCATCTGTGGAGACTTGATTCAGAGCGGACAATCTAATACAATCTAGGACATTATAGGGAGGAGGTATAAGAGGAGAGAACTACAACTCCAAACATGTCCAGGCTGTTATGTGATATCAGAGGACATTACAGGGAGGAGGTATAGGGGGGGGAGCAACAACTCCCAGCATGTCCAGGCTGTTATTATGTGCTATTAGAGGACGTTACAGGGAAGAGGTATAGGAGGAGAGAACTCCAACTTCCCAGGCTCTCACATGGAATCCATCCTTTCTCCACTTTCTTCTCCTCTCAAAGCTCTGCTCCCTCATTGCACATGACATCATCACAGGTCCTTCACCACCACTTCTCCTCTCCACTACTGAGCTCCGCTCCCACCTGCACTGATCACATGACGGTGATGGCATCACAGTATAGCAGAGTCGGAACAGGTCCTGGTCGGTATTCACTGCTGTTGTATCTGGAGCTCCTTTGTTCTTGTTGTCGTCAGCCATTAGCAGGTTAGAAAGAAAAGCTTACTCTGGCTGTCATCCAATCAGAACTTTCAATGAACCTTTATATATATATATATATATATATATGCCTTAATGACAAAATGTAAACATAAATTTTGTAAAGTTATAAAAAATAATCCAAAAAATTTCACATGGACATAAGTATTTAAACTTTTTGATATGACACTTGACATTTAGCTCTTGGGACCTCCCACCCCTGTATAATCTTTGAGATTTCTGCACCTTGACTGTAGTCCAGCTGTGGTAAATTCAGTTGATTGGACATGATTTGTATGGATACACTTCTGTCTCCATAATGCCTTATTCACACGTCTGTGTTTTGGTCAGTGATTTCCATCAGTGATTGTGAACCAAAACCAGGATTGTAGCCTCCACAGACATAAGGTATAAGGGAAAAATCTGCACCTGTTCTGTGTTTAGTGCCGCACCTGGTTTAGGCTTAAAATCAATGACCGAACACTGACTGTGTGAATAAGACATAAGGTTCACAGCTGACAATGCATATCAGAGCAAAAACCAAACCTTGCCTGTAGAGTCAGGATGGTGTGGAGACACAGATCTGGAGGAGGATATTCAAATTTCTGTTGCACTAAAGTTCCCAAGGGCACAGTGGACTCTATAATTGTTAAATGAAATACGTTTGGAACAACCAGAACTCTTCTTAGAGTTGGTCACCCCAAAAACTAAGTAATCGGGGAGAAAGAGCCTTGGATGGCCAAGAACCCAATGGTAACTCTGGCTGAGTTCCAAACATCCACATTCCTCCAATCTGGACTTTATGGCAGAGTGGCCAAAAAGAAGCCTCTCTTCAGGAAAAGAATAATCTAAAGGACTTCCAGACTGTGAGAAAAAATATTATCTGGTCTGATAAAGCCATGATTGAGCTTTTTGGCCACAATTCTAGGCATCATGTTTGGAGAAAACAAGGCATTGCCCTATACCATCACTACAGTGAAGTATGTTGGTGGCAACATCATGCTGTGGTTGTGTTTTCTGCAGCTGGGACAGGGAAACTGGTCAGAGTTGAAGGAAAGCTGAATGAAGCAAAGCACAGAGATAATCTTAATTAAAACCTGATCCAGAGTGCTGTTTACCTCAGACTTTGCCTAAGGTTTACCTTCCAAAAAGACAATGACCCTAAGCTCCAATATTAGACAAATACCGTATTTTTCGCCCTATAAGACGCACCGGCCCATAAGACGCACCTAGGTTTTAGTGTAGGAAAATGAGAAAAAAATATTTTTCATCAGATCCTCTTATCAGACTGCCCATAAATTTAAGGACATCACATCAGACCCCCATATCAGCCCCCTGTGCCCCCATACCATCTCACTGTGCCCCCATCAGACCTCAGATCAGCAGAATGTGCCCCCATCAGACCTCAGATCAGCAGAATGTGCCCCCATCAGACCTCAGATCAGCAGAATGTGCCCCCATCATACCTCAAATCAGCAGAATGTGCCCCCATAAGACCTCACATCAGCAGAATGTGCCCCCATCAGACCTCATATCATGCCCCCATCAGACCTCATATCATGCCCCCATCAGACCTCAGATCAGCAGAATGTGCCCCCATCAGACCTCAGATTAGCGTCTTGTGCCCCTATCAGACCTCAGATCAGCCCACCCAGCCACTGATAAAGACCATACTTACCGTACCTGTTCTGCGCTGCCGCTGCCGTCCGGTCCCACGCTCCGCGCTCCTCTCTCTTCCCTGCCGGCACGCACTATGACCTGACGCCGCAGCGTCAGGTCATAGTGCGTGCCGGCAGGGAAGAGAGAAGAGCGCGGAGCGTGGGACCGGACGGCAGCGGCAGCGCAGAACAGGTAAGTATGGTCTTTATCAGTGGCTGGGTGGGCTGATCTGAGGTCTGATGGGGGTCCCTACGTACAAGTGAGCGCTTCCTTATGGAAGCGCTCACTTGTATTCGCCCTATAAGACGCACAGCATTTTTCCCCCTACTTTTGGGGGAAAAAAAGTGCGTCTTATAGGGCGAAAAATACGGTAAGTAGCCTAGGGACAACTCTGTGAATGTCCTTCAGTGGCCCAGCTAGAACCCTGACTTGAACCCAATCGAACATCTCTGGAAAGACCTGAAAATGGCTGTCCATCAATGGTCCCCATCCAACCTGACAGAGCTTGAGAGGATCTGAAGAGAACAATGGCAGAAAATCCTCAAATCCAGGTGTGCAAATCTATTTGTCCACCGAGAGTTCCCATCCAACCTTACAGTGCAAGAGAGGATCTGCAGAGAAGAATGGCAGAAAATCCCCAAAACCTTGTGGCATCATACCCAATAAGACTGGAGGCTGCAATCTCTGCCAAAGGTGCTTCAACCTCAACTAATTACTGAGTAAAGGGCCTGAACACTTATGCAAGATTTTAGTTTTTCTTTTTCAATAAATTAGCAAAGGTTCTGTACATTCTGTTTTCACTTTATTAAGTGCAGAGTGATGGGGGGGACTTGATTTTTCTATTTTATTTCAGCACAAGGCAGCAACATAACAAAATGTAAAAAAGTGAAAGGGTCTGAAGACTTTCCAAGTGTATATTTATATACTACTGTAATATAGACCTATTTGTGAGTCAGATTATGGTCTCTTTTCAAGATACTGTGGATATCAGCTACTTCTGTGTAGGGTAATGTCCAGCCTCGGTTTCTAACATTTATGCACATTTGCTGTAATAAGGCTTCCATTCGAGTGCATGCAGCCTTATATTTCTATATACATTGTGTCTAGAGGAGGATAGCTGCTTACATTCAGCTCTTTTCATGCAACAAAAGTAACAACTGGAAACACTTGAACCTTGCCACCTTTTTGCTTTGTGATTCGCCTGTAGTTACTGTTTTAGTTCCTCACATGCTGTAGAGGTTTGTGTGAAGCAGATAAGGATTGCAGGTTTGCATCTGATCTGTGTATCATCATTTTGGAAGAGCGTCTCATTTCTCAATTAACAGTCAGGCAGCAGATGCACAGTGCACCGCCATAGCATGTTTGCTTCTTAATCACACAGGGGAACCGGCCTGATAGCATCTGCTACTTACCTGCTACTGCCTTCTAGACAGTATTCAGCACTATCTTATCATGCTGAGATAACACATGCCTCAGGTGGATTGTTGACTTTCTCACATCATGAGGGACCTGCAAGGGCACTGGTTCATGGAGAGAACCTAAATCATAGTTCTCCAGTGTGAAATAGTACATATTGGAGTAACATAGTGCTTTGCTTTAGGTGACCTTTTTGTCTGATTTCTTTTATGAAATCTACATAGGGTTGGCTGTCTTGTAGACAGTCATTATGGTTTTTAACTATTGCCAAAAGTCCAGTTAACCCCAAAATCATCTGGTTGGACAGTGTGCCCTTTCATTTACCTAGCACATACACTTGTGCCCATTGGATACTGCTTAGGTTATCCATGAGCTACACTCAATACTGAATTAAAAGTCACGATTCACACTTGGAGAGATATTTCTATTTTTCTCTTCTCTCTTGATCTTACTTTATGGCAATTTTCTTGTAAGTGTGGCTTCTTGCTCTAGAAGATGAGAACTATGAAACCAGTCTAAGGAGCTCATGCACACAGGCATATTCCACATCTGTGTTTTACTGTGTAATGGATTATGGGGCCTTTAAATTTCCATTTTGTCACAGATTGATATGCTTTGCCATTGCAAAGTATTTTTAGGTAATCAGCCCTAAACGAATGCTTCTGATGGGGAATATAATGCTTCACCATATACATGCAGATGGAGTTCCTAAAGGTTTTCAATACATAGCTATGTAATGGAGATAGTAACTAGGACTGAATCATAGGAGGGGCAGATATGACAGGTTCCTTGGGACCAGTCTCCAATCTTCCTTTCATCTCTAAACTCTTGGAGCGTCTGGTCTTCTCTTGCCTCATCCGCTATCTCTCTGATCACTCTCTCCTTGATCCACTACAGTCTGGTTTCCGCCCCCTACATTCGACAGAAACTGCCCTCACCAAAGTAACAAATGACCTCCTGACAGCAAAACGCAACGGTGACTACTCTCTGCTCATTTTCCTTGACCTCTCTACAGCTTTTGACACTGTAGACCACCATATCCTACTCACCATGCTCCAATCCATCGGCCTAAAGGACACTGCCCTCTCCTGGTTTTCTTCCTACCTCTCTGGTCGCTCCTTCACTGTATCATTCGCTGGCTCCTCCTTTCCCCCTCTCTGTTGGAGTTCCTCAGGGTTCAGTGCTAGGCCCTCTCCTCTTCTCTCTGTACACAGCCCCAATTGGACAGACCATCAGCAGATTTGGTTTCCAGTACCATCTCTATGCTGATGACACACAACTATGCATTTCATCCTCTGACATCACCCCTGCTGTATTACAGAGCACCAGTGACTGTATCTCTGCCGTCTCTAATATCATGTCCTCTCTCTATCTGAAACTGAATCTTTCAAAAACTGAACTTCTTCTGTTTTCTCCATCTGCTAACCTACCCAAACCTGATATCTGTCTCTCAGTGTGCGACACCATCATCACCCATAGGCAGCACACCCGCTGTCTCGGGATGACGTTTGACACTGATCTTTCTTTCACCCCCTATATTCAATCTCTCTCCCGCTCATGTCGCCTCCACCTCAAAAACATCTCTAGAATATGCCATTTTCTCAGTATGGAAACAACAAAAACTCTAATTGTTGCCCTGATCCATTCCCGTCTCGATTACTGCAACTCACTATTAATTGGCCTCCCTCTCACCAGACTCTCCCTGCTCCAGTCTATTAATGCAGCAGCCAGGGTCGCCTATCTGTCCAACCGTCACTCTGATGCCTCCGCCCTGTGCCAGTTACTGCACTGGTTGCCTATACACTATATAATCCAATTTAAACTGCTCGTCATCACGCACAAAGCTCTCCACAGTGCTGCACCCCCCCCCTATATCTCCTCCCTTATCTCTACCACCCTACCCGTGCTCTCCGTTCAGCCAATGACTTACGACTGACTTCCTCAAAATCTAAACCTCTCTATCCCGGCTCCAAGATTTCTCCCGAGCTGCACCGGTTCTCTGGAATGCCCTACCCCAAGAAATCATGCTAAATCACAACATACACCGTTTTAGGCGCTCTCTAAAAACACATCTTTTTAGGGTGGCCTATCGCCTCCCCTGATCTAACTCCTCTCCATACAAAGCCCATTTATCACTCCCTGAACCTGATCCTCCACGGCATCCAGAAGCACTTCACATATTAGCTGGTGACCGGCTCATGCAGCTCTATATCTGCTCCCTTATTCTCCCAAGATGGCTGGGCCATTGTACAAAACAAGCACATCTACCTTTTGTGTCACCCCCTATCTCCTCCTCCCCTCATTCCCTTGTTGTAGTAATTGACTTGTCTGTTGCTATGTTATTTATGACTGTTTGTACACGAACCCCTGAACTGTAAAGCACTGCTGAATATGTTGGCGCTATATAAATAAAGATTATTATTATTGTTATTACTAGAGATGAGTGAATTTTTCAAAAATTCGATTCGGTTGGTTCGCCGAATTTTCTGAAACGATTCGATCCGAATAAATTTGTGGCGAATCGCATTAAAAAACGGCTACTTCTGGCCTGCAGAGAGCCTGCATAGTGGTGTAGAACACTGTGCCTTGCAGTAACACGCATAGGGAGTCTGCTGTGGTAGTGAAACAATACTGTGAGTCAGTATGACATCCAGATAACAGACGTCATTCTTAGAATCGCTGCACACTTTAGGTATTTTGGCAGTTATGGGACCAAATAACTAAAGTCTGAACTCAGCCTTACAGGTCAATGCTAGCGCCAGCTATAAAGAACCATGCAGAGGCCCATGATCCTACTATAGCATGAAAGAGCACACACCTTTTACACTAACTCACTGATTCCACATAGATTTCTTACAGAACCTATTCTATTACACGCTTAAACTAGCAGAGCTCCCCCAGACAGTGTGAAGATGGCAGTGACAGCAGCATCAGGAGACCACAGAGTGGCACGACGACAGTGTAGAGGTGGCAGTGACAGCAGCTGTAGCATCAGGACACCACAGAGTGGTACGACGACAATGTAGAGGAGGCAGTGACAGCAACTGTAGCATCAGGAGACTACAGAGTGGTACGACAGTGTAGAGGAGCCAGTGACAGCAGCTGTAGCATCAAGAGACCACAGAGTGGCACGACGACAGTATATAGGAGGCAATGGCAGTACCTGTAGCATTATGAGGCCACACAGTGGCACAACAACAGAGTGTGGAAGTAGCAGTAACAGTAGAATTATGAGGCCACAGAGTGGCAACAACGACAGAGTGTGGAAGTGGCAGCAGCCGTAGTAGCAGAATTATGTGGTCACACAGTGGCACAATGACAGAGTGGGCAAGTGGCAACAGCCTTAGTAGAAGAATTATGAGGTCCCAGAGTGGCACAATGACAGGGTGGGCAAGTGGCAGCAGCCGTAGTAGCAGAATTATGAGGTCCCAGAGTGGCACAATGACAGAGTGGTCAAGTGACAGGAGCCATAGTAGCAGAATTACGAGGCCAAAATGGCATGACGATAGAGATGGGAAGGGAAAAGTTCTCATGACCACCAATGTCTGTGCCGAGGAATTGATGTAGACCAAGTGTCAACTGTTGTCAAGTTTGACCTGCCTGTGACTGTAGAAGGTCTGACAGAGTGGCACGATGACCGTGTAAAGGAGGCAGTGGCAGTAGCTATAGCATTATGAGGCCACACAGTGGCACAAGGACAGAGTGTGGAAGTGGCAGCAACCACAGAGTGGCCCGACAAGATTGAAAATGTCAGTCAGTAGAATTTCGCAGTTTCCCACTGAACAAATATGAAATGTCAGTAAGTAGAATTTCGCAGCCACAGACCCACTGAGCAAATATGAAATGTCAGTAAGTAGAATTTCGCAGTCACAGGCCCACTGAGCAAATATGAAATGTCAGTAAGTAGAATTTGGCAGTCACAGGTCCACTGAGCAAATATCAATTCAGTAGTAGAATTGGCAGTCACAGGCCACTGAGCAAATATCAAATATCAGTCAGTAGAATTTCGCAGTCATAGGCCCACTGAGCAAATATGAAATGTCAGTAAGTAGAATTTCTCAGTCACAGGCCACTGAGCAAATATGAAATGTCAGTAAGTAGAATTTTGCAGTCACAGGCCCACTAAGCAAATATCAAATGTCAGTCAGTAGAATTTCGCTGTCACTGGCCCACTGAGCAAATATGAAATGTCAGTAAGTAGAATTTCGCAGTCACAGGCCCACTGAACAAATATCAAGTGTCAGTCAGTAGAATTTCGCAGTCATGAGCCCACTGAGTAAATATCAAATGTCAGTCAGTAGAATTTCGCAGTCACAGACAGGCCCAATGAAAAGATTGCAAATGTCAGTCAGTAGAATTTTGAGGCAACAGAATGGTACGATGACATTATGGAGGCAGTAGTAGTAGCAACAGCAGCAGCAGCATGGGCAGACTACAGAATGGTACGACGACATGGAGGCAGTAGTGGTAGCAGCAACAGCAGCAGCAGCATGGGCAGACTACAGAATGCTATGACGACATTATGGAGGCAGTAGTAGTAGTAGCAACAGCAGCATGGGTAGACTACAGAATGGTACGATGACATTATGGAGGGAGTAGTAGCAGCAACAGCAGCATGGGCAGACTATAGAATGGTACGACGACATTATGGAGGCAGTAAGAGTAGCAGCAGCAGCAGGATGGGCAGACTACAGAATGGTATGACGACATTATGGAGGTAGTAGTAGTAGCAGCAACAGCAGCAGCAGGAGGGCAGACTACAGAATGGTACGACAACATTATGGAGGCAGTAGTAGTAGCAACAACAGCAGCAGCAGTAGCATGGTCAGACTACAGAATGGTACGACGACATTATGGAGGCAGTAGTAGTAGCAACAGCAGCAGCATGGGCAGATTACAAAATGGTACGACGACATTATGGAGGCAGTAGCAGCATCAGCAGACTATAGAGTGGCACGAAGACAGTGTGGGGAGGTGGGTGGCAATAACACTACCCGCTGACGATGGTGGGTGTAAAAAGGAGCAATCGGCATCAGGCGGGTGGCAGCATCAGAATATTTGGTGAGGCAGGTAGCCAGAAGAAACGGTAAAAAAACAGCATGAATGATCTAATCTGATGCATCAGGCGTTGGTGGTTGTAAATTCTGGCTGATCCACGCCTGATTCATCTTGACAAAGGTCAGTCTCTCCACATTTTGGGTGGACAGGCAAGTTCTCCTTGGTGTAACTATGGCCCCTGCCACACTACTGGCCGGGCAGGACAGCTTTTCCAGAGCAAACTCGGCCAATTGCGGACACAAATCTAGTTTGGCTGCCCAGTAGTCCAGTGGATCTTCAATAACGGGTGGCAGGGTGCTGTCCAAGTATGCCACCACCTGCTGTTTCAGGTCATCCTCCAGGTCTAGCTGATGCTGCTGGTGAGTAGTTTCTTCACTATGCGGGTGAAGAAAGCTGCTCTTCAGCGACTGTAGACTCAGGCTGCTGATGCTGACGGAGCTGGTACTGCTACTGCCACCCCTACCCCCCCAGCAGCCATGGCAGTGGAACATGAGCGTGGAGGGCCCCCCTGGTCAGACCTGCGAGTGGAAGGACGATGGCGCAGATAGGCAGCGGCCAACTGACTACATAGGATGTCTCTACAGTAGTTCAGTTTGTCCTTCCTCTCGGCGGGTGTAAAAAAGGCCCCCATTTTGGACCGGTAGCGAGGGTCTAATAGGGTGAGGAGCCAGTAGTCATCCCTTTGCCAAATGGTGACAATACGGCTGTCACTACGCAAGCAAGTGAGCATGCATCGGGCCATTTGCGCAAGTGACTCGGAGGGACTCCCTGTCTCCATCTCCACTGCATACTGCCACGGTGTGTCTGGGTCCTCTGCCTCCTCTTCCTCATCGCCCTGTAGCTCTGCTGGCTGCTACAGCTCCTCCTGCTCCTCCTGTTCCTCCTCTCCTGTCACCTGGGTAGAGAAACTACCCATTTCTCTAGGCATTCTTTGTGCTCCAATGTCCTCCTCCTCTAGTTCAGCCCCCACAGGGCTCATGTGGCCGTGAGATGTAGTTGCCACATCTCCTGTCCCCTGACCAGCCAGATTTAACAGCATCTTTTCCAGGATATGAAATAGTGGAATGACGTTGTTCATCCCGTAGTCCTGGCGACTGACAAGTGCCTCCTCAAAGGGTATGAGCAAATGGCAGATGTCACTCATGAGCTGCCACTGGCTGACATCGAAGTTACACAGCGGAGTACCTCTGTCCGCTTGGATCATCAAGAAATCGTTTATGGCCTTTCTCTGTTCGTACAGTCGGTCCAACATATGGAGGGTGGAATTCCAATGGGTGGAAACATCACATATCAGCCTATGTTGGGCGACGCCGTTCTGCCGCTGTAGCTCAAGGAGGGTGTGCTTGGCAGTGTAGGAGTGGCTGAAGTGCATGCAAAGTTTCCTGGCCATTTTTAGGATGTCTTGCAGATGGGTAGAAGACTTTAGGAACCACATGACAACCAGATTGAACACGTGCGCCACGCATGGCACAGCCCTCCTTAACGCAGCGCAGACACCATGTTCTTCCCGTTGTCGGTCACCATTGTTCCGATTTTGAGTTGTCGCGGGGAAAGCCAGGATTGGATTTCTTGATGAATGACGCGGGGCAGTTCCTCCCCTGTGTGACTCCATTCGCCCAAGCAAACGAGGTGTAGAACCGCGTGACACCGCCGTGCCTGCACATGTGGTATGCTGGTGGGGCATGTGGTATGCTGGTGGTATGCTGAAATTGTCCCTGCAGTGAAGGCTGAGGACATGGTGGAGGGTGAGGGAGGCAGACATTGTCGCAGGAGCGACAGCATGAAAATGTGGCAGAAGCGGCATCGCCTGGCCAAGTTGCTGGTTTGGCTGTGCAGGAACCACATTTACCCAGTGGGCTGTAAAGGACATATACTGTCCCTGACCGTAATTAGAGCTCCACACGTCGGCACTGCCGTGAACTTGGCAGGCACAGACAGGCTCAAGCACTGGCCTACCTTCTGTTCTACATATTTGTGCAGGGCTGGTACTGCCTGTTTCGCAAAGAAATGATGGCTTGGAACTCTCCACCTCGGCACGGGCAAAAGCCATCAGTTCTCTGAAAGGTTCAGAGTCCACCACATGGAAAGGGAGGGACTGCAGCACCAGCAACTTGCCAGGAGCATGTTCAGCTTCTGCGCCGCCTGGATGTGTACATGCATACTGCTGTCTCTTGGCAATGGCTTCGCTGATCGATTGCTGACGGAATGACTGACGAGGAGGAGGAGCAGGAGCATCGATGATGGGAAGGAAAGACAGCTCCCTTGGCTGAGGTGGTGGAGCCTTGACTGCCTAAAATCTGTTGTGCGCCACTGGTTGATTCTGTCACTGCTTCTGCAGGCTGGACCACCATACTGGAGCCACGGTTCTCCTAGGCCACTTTATGGTGACGCTGCATATGTTGACGCAGGGC